>JAQQAC010004068.1:17763165-17921479 GCA_029783875.1 Phataginus tricuspis
GCCTGCACAGGGGCACGCCCAGGAAGCCTGCCCTGGCCTTCTGCTCAGTCCTCCTCTGAATTGATCTATCTGGCCTGAATTCCATGAACCATGCTCACCATTTTTGCTGCTTTTCTAAGACCCCTTCACATCCATTTCTTAGAGTACTTAATTGTATAAAAACTATCTTAAAATTGTATAAATTTTATTTAAAAATTGTATAAAATTGTATTTTATGCGACTATCTTAATGTATACAAAATGTCTTTTATATTCAGTTCTTTTGTTTGTTACCGTCTTGAGACTGAGAATAGATTTAGATAAATTTTAAGTATTTATATTCATGCTGTCATGAAACATGAGGAATTGTTTCCACCCAACACCAAAGCAGAGATAATTAATGAGGCAAGTACTTTCGTCACATCAAACCCTTTGCCTAACCCAGTGTTAGCACAACCCACAGCAGTAAGTCTCACATAGCTTCTCTAACCCACACTAAGTCCACAAGGCTTTGCTCTAAGAGCATTTTCTTTCCCCATTTACTTATGGTGACTTTCATCTAACATGCTTAATGACTAAGCTGGTACATGGACATAAAACCTCAATCAGTCTTAAAGGTCCTGAGAGAACCCCTCAGAAATATTTGTTGACCTGACAACATTCTGATGTCC
The DNA here is from genome assembly GCA_029783875.1 of Phataginus tricuspis. Taxonomy (NCBI): domain Eukaryota; kingdom Metazoa; phylum Chordata; class Mammalia; order Pholidota; family Manidae; genus Phataginus; species Phataginus tricuspis. The sequence goes on from JAQQAC010004068.1 coordinate 17,763,815, forward strand.
TATTTAAAAATACTCTGCTTTAGAACTCAGAGAATATCTGAGGCCATCATCACAGAATGTTCCAGAAGATGGGGAAGCCCCACAGATAACAATGTACTCTCTCTACCATTCAAAGCATCTTGAGATAGGGACTTTTACATCTCATTCATAGATTAAAAACCAATCTTCTTAAAGACATACTGTTTTACGGTATGCAGCATTCTTGGAGAGGAAATGCCCGCTGGCCCTTCTACTTTTTGACAAATAACATGCATCTCAGACTTTCTTTTAGTCATAGCAAGGTCACCTTGTCACTGGGCACAAGGTTATTTCCTCCCTGTCTCTCTCCTCCTTATGTGTGTTCTGATCTACCTCTGGGCATTAAGGCAACATGACATAAGAATATATTTTCTAAATTTGCATAAAATAAGAACTTCACAGATGGGCAGCACATGCTTCCCATAAGTCCAGTGTGAAAATGGCTCGATAGCACTTGTCGCTACACACATTCTTTCCACATTTCTGGCACACGTACATCTTAAACAAACAGGAATTGCGACAAGCAAAACAGATGGGCAACAAAAAAAGTTTCCAAGGCACGCATCCCAAAATTCCTCCTCGAACATGGTACTGTATCACTTGTCACAATAAATCTGAAAGTAGTTTGGGTATTAACAGGCCGTCTTTGCTGGAGGGGAAAGCTCCAGATATTCATTTCTACAACTCAGGAAGAAACACTGGGAACACCTTTGCCTCCCCTAAGTTACAGGGAGACAGGCTCCCAACCACCCTCCTATATATCAGTTATACTAAGTGTGCAGGCAGCCTCCTCTGGTGTCCTCTGCATGTGTCAATACACAGAAACAGAAGTGGTGTAACGAGAGAGCAGGAGTGGACGGAAGCATATTTCAACTTCCACACATTGTCAAGCATAGTTCTCGATTTGTTTATCTGAAGCTACACGCCACCAGGTAACTCCGACCCAGACACATACACATCCCCACCGAAGAATGAGACGTGCTACACTGACAAGGTTTGCAACATCAGTATCTAAATACATTTTTCTCAAGAGTTACAGCCACTATTATGGCTCTGACCAAATTTCCCAATCCCTGAAAGGACTTGGAAGGAAACTGAAAAAGCATTCGCTGAGAAGGTCTACAGCAGGGGTTTGGTTCTACCTTTATCACAGCTACCTGAGCAGACTAAGAAGGCCACTTACCCTCCTGGACTTCCGTTGCCACCTGTTGGTCTTGTTGGACTTCCAAAGGGTCCCATTCCCCACTGCTATCTCTGCTGGTTGTTACCCTAAGCCTGAGGACTCAGGGAAACCTGGAGCTAGTGTCTGTTTGAAGTCTTACCACTGCTCTGGGCACTGGTTTCTTGGGTGTCAGGGCAGGAGAGACTTTAGCCCCTATGTCAGGACAGGAGCTGCCTGCGGGTCTGCCCTCCAGCTGACGACACAGCCCTCTCCCCGGAGCCACCCTCCCCGTCCTGGCGGAAAGCAGCCTGCAGGGTCCAGAGAGGGTAACAGTAAGAGCCCCGAGTCCACTTTCCAAATCTAGGACTTGGAGACTTCAGTCTAAGTCTTAAAATTTTCAGAACAACCATTTTTCTTCTGCCTTGAAAGCCTTTGGAATGATGTGTACCATTTACCTCTCTAAGCAGAACAAGGGTTGACCCATTGTTGACCCAGGGCACGCCGTCTCAGCACTCTGCAGGAAATCTAATATGTTTGACTAAGAAGTTCATCTTGGACAGCTTATCAACATGAAGTAATAATATTTTCACCCCCAGAAACTGAAATTGCCAACAATCTTGTAAAAGGTAGTTTCTCCGAGTTTTTTTTAATTAAATTACTTTACATTGGACAATTGGCTATATATACATATTATGTTAGAAACTTATAAATAATCCATAATTAATAATAGCTAACATTCCTGGGTGTTCGCAGACACTATGGATCAGACTTTACCAAGTCTTCTACATTAATTGACCCATTTAATCCCCTTAACAACCCCAGGAAATAAGTACGATCATTAACCATCCTCTTTCACAGATGAGGGTATTCAGGCAGAGAAGGCATGATTAATCGCCCTTGGTCACATGGCTAGGAAGGGAGAAAACGGGGACATTTTCAATCGGGAATTCTGGCTTAAGAAGTAATATTCTATCTAGGTTTTGCTGTAGTCATTTTTTTGTGTGTGTTGTTCAACTTATTTTCTTTTTGCATGTGTCATGACATGAATAAACTTTCAGTGACTGCAATCAGCATACATTTGGTCTAATCATGTGTCTTCTAACACACTTGTGATAGTCTATGATGAAAATTGGTGTTTAAATTAAAGTCTCGAGGATTCAACAAGATTCTTACAAGGGACTTACATCAAAGTAAGATGTTCACACCAGTCTACTTACTAGCAAAACGAATCAATATTATTTTTTAATAATGTAAAATAAGAATTAAAAGCAAAAGAAATTTCTAATTAAAGTTTGCACGATGTTTATACTTGGGCGATGTTTTCTATGTGTTGGCTAAAAATCTCCCTTTTGCGATGCACTTTGGCTTTGCTAATGTCAAGTGAGTTTGCATTGCTGACGAGGGTGGGCTGTGATGCAGGAAAGCATCAGAACTATGCTGGGTGGCAAAGGAAGCCAGTTTAGACAAACAACTTGTCATTTACAACCTACTTAGTGGGCATTCTACCAACAGATTGTCAGTAGTTAACCATGAAAATAACTAAATATCCTGAAAATAACATTTTCCCCAAACCTGCATTTATAAAGTCGTCATCACTGTTAGAGCATTCAGATTTATGGCTCTTTCAAAACTAAGCTGTTTTTTTTTTAAGCTAATCCATTAGGTTAATTTTCTAAACTCCAAATTCACCTCAAAAACTACTTGTGAGAAAATGTCAGTGTGACATCATGGTGGGCCACAGGGGACAAATTCCAATAATTCAGAACAGTATGGTGGAATCTTTTCTTCCTGTTTGCAGGAAAAGGCAAGCTAAGGGAGCCGAATCCCTCATCCAGATAATTAGCGATTGTCCAATCTGTTAATCGAGGACATGTGCGCCAAACATTCTTGGCAACCTCAGACAAACAGTTGTAAGGTGGTTAGTCAGTCACAGCTATCGAGTGCCAGGGTGTGCTCGGCCCTACATTAAGAACTTTGTATTAAAGACAGTTCAGATGTGCCCTTTGACTTGATAGAATAAATGTGCTAAATTGTTAGGAAATTGGCTGTTCTTAGTACTAAATTTGGTCATGCTAAGAACAAAATGATTTCATTAACCCTAGCTCTTTTTATGATCTCCAATGAAAAAATGACTCCCTTCTCTATTTTCACATAACTTGGGGAAAATTTTCAAGAATCAGGGGCCGCTACGTCTAAGCCCAGGCAGAATGCTAATGGGAACAGGACAGACCCAAGGAAGGCATAATGGTATAATTCACAATTGGGGTTTTCCAGAAGACTCTTCCAGGTTTCTGGCATATTTTTACAGACTTAGATGTAATTACCTGGGTCTCTTCCTACTCACCATGTATGACCATCACGTTGCCACTGCAGACCTCTCCAGTTAGATATCTTAGAGAGGGGAAAGACACCAGTCCTGAGGAGAGAAGTGAGCCTGGGTGAGAAAGGTGAATGCTACCAGATGTGTCCGACAGACACGTTAGGGTCCAAAGTCAGGTTAGAGAACAAAAATTATCAAATTTTTGGTATTCCATTTAAAATGTAGATATGTCTTGGCTGAAACAAAAACGTTCTTCAGTGTTTAGAAAGTGATGGTGCTCCCGTAAACAAAATGTTCATTGTTTGCTTTGAACAATTTTTCTAAGAGTTGGAGATGAACTTGCTCATTTTGACTTGAACTCAGAAAAGAAAGCACAGGAATTGAAAATGTGAAGGAAAGTTTAGGGTTAAAAGTGACCTAACCAAGAACAGAATTCTTACCTGCCAATTCTGCAAAAAGCAATTATAGCACTCTTTACAGAGTGGACAAAGATTCATTGTGAAGAAATGTGCATGGCAGCCTTTTGGAATTAAGGTCAGTTTTAGTGAGTTGCAACCTGGTACTAAAACCATGTTTGTCAAACATGTAAAAAGTGAGTAAGATGCAGCCACAACTTATCTGCATATGAATACCTCAGCTGTAACACATTTGAAGGATTTTTTGTGTGTTGTTAACTACTTTACAGTTTAAAAAAAATAGTAGTTGACATTTGGAAGTGAAATGATATGTGCAAAACATTAGTCAGATGGTGCTTCTTGCTTTGTGAATGAACTGTATGTAGTCTGACCAAATTAGATGCAAGGTTTAGTGCCATCAACTTTTCTGTCAGGGGCCCATAAACAATTAAACTATCAGGTGTGCTGGGAGTGTAATTGCATAAACTACCCAAATCAGTAAAATTACTGATGAGGGATTTTTAATGAGATACAGCTTACTTAGTGAGAGACAGAAAAAAATTCCCTCGAGAAAGAGATGACCATCTACAGTGGTTAGACTTGCTGGAATCTAAGCCCCCAACCCCCACCCATCCTCTGGCATGTTCACTGTGGGTGCTTCAGCACACAGTAGGTGCACCATAAATGCTCACAGGCTTTAGAGTCAATGCCTGCTCAAGTCCCCACTGTGGCATTTACCAGCTGGTAGACCAGGTTGATGTATTAACCACTCTCATGCTTTGCTTTCCACAGCAGCACCTACCTGGAGGACTCAGCTGGAGAAAAAAGAGCACAAGTCACCTCAGTGCTTAGGACATTGGGAGGCCCCTGTCAATGGTTGTTGTGATGAGCGTAATTATTTGGGTTTGTATGGGTCCTGTGTTGGAAAGAATTCCAGATCTTTCACATAATATAAACTTCCCACTAGTCGAAAAATTGGGTTTTATTTCATCTTCACAACATAGAGTTAAGGATAGAATTTTTTTTTTTTTTTTTGGTTAAGAAATAGCCAATTTGGGGCTCAGAAAGAATGAGGTCTGGTTGGAATTCTTGAACATCAACACTTTGAAAACTCAGTCCACAATGAAATGATGCAATACCAGTCATTTCTATCCTCATAAAATAATGGTGCTAAATCACCCTTAAGTTACATGTCACAACTAATTTTAGGCAGCAAATCAATTATTTATTAGTAAATGTGGCCTTTACTAACAAGGGAGATGAGTTACCAAATGTGGCTAGTCTAGCACATTTCCTCCTGCTCTCTTCTTTGTGTCATCGGTATTGCTCTAAAACAGTATCGTGCTTAAAGAAGATGTGGTGCATATATACAATGGAATATTACTCAGTGTCTTGCCAATGGATTTCTGCCTGGGCAAGTTCCCTTTGGATTCAATGTGACCAAAGAAATGACTGTAAAATGTTCTTGGGGTGAAAGGGTTATGCCCAACTTTATTTCCACAGTGGCAGGTCAGTCACTGGAATCCTGTCCACTCAGAGTGAGTCTGCATTCAGCAAGCCGGTCCCTGCCTCTCGGCCCCCACGTCCATCTCAGTCTCTGTCCTCAGCGCTGCCACCACTCCAGCCTCTGCTCTGCTCTCCTGCAGCCGTGCCACCATGTCACCCAGAGCACTGGGCAGGGCTCTTTATATGGAGTCAATAGCAACGTATTGCCCACAGGTGTGTAGTGAGCTAGCCAACCAGGGCCAGGTGAGAATCCCGGCCACAGGAACTTTCACTTTATCCACACTCCACCCCTCCAGGATTCTCTCCTCTCAATCTATGGGTCCTCAGTCCTCTGTAATGGTCCCTGTGTAACAAAGCTGGAGCATTGTAACCAAATTCCATAATAACAACAGAGGCTACAACAATATACAAATAACAAAACTTACAACAAATTATAATAACCCTCAAGCCTGAGGAGATCCATTGCTTCCAAGTGGTCATCCTGGCTGTATTCAAACCAGTTCCACTCAAATGAGTTAATGAAAGGGACCATGGGTGGCCTTACAATACCCACCTTCTCCAGCTTCTCCGGCAAAAGTCTTGCAGACACACAGGCTGATCTTGTTGCTTTATCTCCGCCTCTGCTCTGCCCTCGGCAGCCGGCACCGCCGCTCCGGTCGGTCTCAGTTGTTCCCACAACTCCAGTCATCTAATTTCTTTCCGTCTGCCCCTGCCTTTTCAAACCAACCCACATCTGGGTCCTCGTGACCTTCACGGGGCCCCTTAAATTCTTCCTTGGAGAAGCAGAGCGCATTTCCTTTTGCGCTTGAGCCTGAGGACAGAAGCAGAGCGTGGAGCGCTCCACGACCTGAGGAGGGGGCTGCCCCTCTCCTGGAGGAACCCGCGGTCGCCGAGTCCTTCTGGCTTCCCACCAGCTTTCAGCCAGGCGGGGTGTCAACCGAGGAGGGGCCGATGCCTCAGGCACAGGGAGGGCCTCCACCTGCACCTGTTCGTCAGACCTCCGCTCCTCTGTTTCTGGGGCTGACGCTCCACTACATCCTTCCCCTGCCCCCCGGCACCTGGCAGCCTGCACCCAGTCAGCAACAAATGTTCTTTCTCTTGGGGTGGACCCCAGTCCCCCACCCTTCACAGTACATGCCCACAGGGGACGCTCGAATGTCTCCCCGTCCATAGGTGCAGCCGCTGAAACACTCCTTCCAGGAGGGCAGCCTGTTCTTTTTCCTTGGTCACCAATGAACCCTGCCGACTGTCGCCAATTGTCTTGCCAATGGGTTTCAGCCCTGGGCAAGTTCGTTATGAATTCAATGTGACCAAAGAAATGACAGTAAACGTTCTTGGGGTGAAAGGGTTATACCCAACTTTATTTCCACGGTGGCAGGTCGGTCACTTAAATTCCGTTCACTCAGAGCGAGTCTGCCTGCAGCAAGCCTGTCTCTGCCTCTGGGCCTCTCGGCCCCCACGTCCATCTCAGTCTCTGTCCTTGGCGCTGCCACCACTCCAGCTTCTGCTCTGCTCTCCTGCAGCCTTGCAGCCCTGCCACCATATCACCCAGAGCACTGGGCGGAGCTCTTTATATAGAGTCAATAGCAACGTATTGCCCACATGTGTGTAGTGAGCTAGTCAACCAGGGCCAGGTGAGAATCCCGGCCACAGGAACCCTCACTTTATCCACACTCAGCCATAGAAAAGAGTGAAATCTTGCCATATGTGACAACATGGATAGACCTAAATGGTATTATGCTAAATGAAATAAGACAAAGACATATGCCATATTCTTTCACCTATATGCCAAATGCAAAGAGAAAAAAAGTAAACAAAACAAAAACAGATGCATAAATACAGAGAACAAATTGCTGATTGCCATAGGGGAGGTGGGTTGAGGGACAGGCAAAAGAGGTGAAGGGGTTAAAGAGGTACAAACTTCCAATTATAAAATAAATTATTACTGTAGAGATAAAAGTACAGCAAAGGAAATACATAGTCAATAAAATTGTAGTATCTTTTTATGGTGACAGATAATTACCACACTTCATGGTGAGCATTTCATAATGTATATAATTGTTGAGTCACTATGTTGTACACATGAAACCAAAAAAATACTGTATATCAACTATACTTCAATAAAAAAAATAAAATAGTAACATGCTTTTTTTTTGGCCAATAACATTCTCATAGAACTCAATAAATATGTAGTGAATAAAGTAATAAACATGTTTTATCTCAACAAAATACTTTTCCTAACTAACTTCCTTTTAAATTGAATTCAACAGGTATTTATGGGGCATCCTCTAAGTCTGCAGCTCTACATGAGACCTTGCATATGGTACGACATGAATCCAGCAATATACTGATCTGAGCTCTTCTCACATGCACCAGTCTGCAAAGTTCACCTTGTAAGGCCTTCTGAAGGTCCCTATTGTTCTTCAGAGACATGTTAGCACATGGCCAAACAGACCTAAACAGACCTGAATGGGCATCCCACCACCTGGGGGCACACTACAGGATTATTCATTTCCACCACCATCAAATGGCAATCCATGAGAAGACAAGTTATATCATTGCAAGACAAACTCATTAACAAATTGAGAAGAATCACCTCTAGTGCATTTTGTAAAATGCTAAATATATATTTATTTGTATATTATACATGGTGAATCATTAATCCTAGCAAATTCTTGAGTTAGTTCCCCAACTCATAAATGAGCATACTTGTAAGCAGTCTTAATGAATTTGTATTGTTCTAATGAAAGCTTTATTAGTTTCCCAGGACTGCCTTAACAAAGTACCACAAACTGACCAGCTTAAAATAATAGAAATATTGGCAACATATGATAACTACATTTACACTGGTGAGCATTTCATAATGTATATAATTGTCAAGGTACTACATTGTACATCTGAAACTAACATAATATTGTGTGTCAACTATACTTCAATTAAAAAACAAACAAACAATATAAATACATTGTCTCACAGTTCTGGAGGCTAAAAGTCTGAAATCAAGGTGTCGCCAGGGCCGTGCTCCCTCTGAAACCTGTAAGGGAATCTTTCCCTGCCTCTTCCTGGCTTACGGAAAATCTTTGGCATTCCCTGGCTTGCAGCCTGTAACTCTGCTCTCTTCTTCTGTCATCACATAGCATTTGCCCTGTGTGCTTGTCTTCTCATGGTTATCTCCCTGTAAAGACACCAGGTCATACTAGAATAGGGGACCATTCTATTCAAGTATGACTTCATCTCAGTTATTCTTCCAACGACCCTATTTCCAAATAAGATCACATTCTGAGGAACTGGGGGTTAAGACGTCAACATATATTTTTTGGGTGGACACAATTCAACCCATAATAAAAGTAAACCCATAATAAAAGTAAAAATAAAAGTAAAACATAAATAAAAATAATAAAAATTTAAATTAAAAAAATCTTTTTATTATTTCATGATAAAAGATTGAAATTGATCTGCATGCATTGCAAAGTCAAATAGAAACAGTAGAATGGCTCTAATTCCACAGGCTATTTGGCTATTGGATCGACGAGTTTCAATTGCTCAAGATGTATTCTGAAATATGAATTTTCCACAGTAATTGTCAAATGTCTCCAATCTGGAATTGGAAGTTGATCTGGGCAGAAAATAATTTCTAAACAGCAGGAAATAACTTGGAGGCTCTCACATCCCCTAGAAAAAGTTATTTATGAAATTGTTGACTACAGTGTTATGTTGAGCCATATGCTTTGTTTTCTTTTGAATTGTGTTTTTTTATGGACCACCCGACAGGGCTATCTTTTTGACATAATATACGAGGAAAATCCTGGGTGGTGATGAGGGGGCAGGCTTTAGTTTAGCCCTTTCAACTCTGTAGTTGGGATTGAATGAGTGTTTTATTTTTAGAGAGTTTATTAATTTGGAGTGTTGGGTTTGATTTGCATTTAGCCAGGGATCTTTTGGAGTGTGTTTCTTGTAAATATAAACACTACAATGACGATTTATCACTAAGAAATGGTTAAAATACCAAGTAACTGAACAAAGGGAGAAGAAACTTAAGAAGGACATTTTTGTGAGTAGAATTTTTTTTTAATTTTGAGAGCGGTGCATTAGATTATTGTTTTCTTCTCAGTATCTAAAGAGAGGTGGATCGAAAAGTTCGCTGTGTGCTTATTTAATGTGCTTTCTTATTGAATATTTCCATGTGAAAAGAGGCTGCCAGTCTGAGAAAAAAATAATCAAACATCTGCGATTGACTATTCCCTGCCTGACACTTAGTGGTAACTTGGGAGAATTGCAGCTTTTGACCTGTGGGAAATATGTGGCAAAGCCACATGAACAAAAAACAATCTTTGGAGTTTACTGTTCTCTGCATTCACGTGAGCCCTCAGATGTTTTTAAGAACCTAAACGGATCACTAAGAACTGGCCCTAGAAAGCTGAAAGGTGGATTGTGGTAGAAGAGCCTGGAAAATGTGTAATTTCCTATAATGTTTCACAGAAACTTCTAAAAGTAGGAGGAGACAGAAAAATATGCATCCATATTTGCTCTTTCATTAACATTTCACTTTTATCTGATCATTTTGTAGAAAAAATAATAAAAGTAAATGCAGAGCTTTGCAATGAGAAAAAAATGGGGTCTAGAAGTTAAAAAAATAAGCAAACACGCAAAAAGCTAGATGGGACTGCAAATTGGTGCCACCTTTCTGAAGACCTGTTTGGCAATCTGTATGAAAAAAATTTTTTTTAAGAATTGCCCCCTTCTTTGTAACAGAGTTACCGTTTTGTCCCCCCACCATATCCACATGTTGAAACCTAATCCCCAGTGATGGTGGAAGGAGGTGAGGCATGTGGGAAGGAGGTGATGAGGTCACGATGGCGGAGCCCTCAGCTAGCTTGCTCTCTCTCTGCCCTGTGGGGATGCAGAGAGAAGCTGGCAATCTGCAACCTCAAAGGAGGCCCTCACCAGGACCCTGATCTTGGGTGTGCAGAGTCCAGTTCTGTGAAAAATAACAGAAAAAATATGTCTGCTGTTTCTAAGCTACCCAGATTGTGGTACTTCATTTTAGCAGCCCAAGCTAAGATACTGCTCTCTCAGAAATGCCACTTCTATGACTTTATCCTGATGAAATAACCATTCATCTATTTAAAGATTTGTATATAAAGATGTTCATTACTTCATTAATGATCTATCAGAAAAATGGGGAAAATATATGTCCAATAGTAGATATAAGAAATGAGGCAATTTTTTTTATCATTAATATTATTGAAATAATATTGTATAGAGCTACTTAAATGGCATAGGAAAATGTTCTTATGTTTTTAACAAAAAAAATAGTTACCAAAGTATCAAAATTTAGTAAGAAAATATATACATGAAATATAGACAGAGAAAAAGATGAAAATGATGTATATCAAAATATTAACAGTTGTTGTTTCTAGAGAATCAGATCATGACATATCATAATGAACAGGAATTCTTTTGTAAATAAGTCACCATGAAAGGTAGTAACAACTGGATGGACAGGAGACACCAGTTATTAAAACATGAAACTACAAATGCCAAGGTGTCCTGAGTTCAAATGTGAATAGAGGAAATCCTGGCAAATCCCAGTTATCTGGCATTAGAAGGGCCAGGGAAGAAACAGGAATCACTGGACATTTGTGATGAAGCCAAGCTGTCTTTCAGTAGATTGATTATTGAAGTTACTGCTACCATTTGGTTTTTAACTGGAACTCGTACCAGGGGGCCTGGGAGTCCTACTTGTGTGTGACCTGGGACAAGTGGCTTAGATATTCTGAAATTCACTAACCAAATCGGAGTTACGGGGCACAGTCGTGACTTCTCTGACTGCCTTGCTGGGGCATGGTGAGGATCAGATAAGCTAGTAAATGTGAAAAATGCACTATAAGCTTTAAACGACAATCCAAATGGTCAGGATGATAATGTGGGCTTTCAATTTTCACCGACTTACCTTAGTGCCAACAAGCATAGTAGGAAAATCCAGGGACTTGGTTGTGCTATCGACACATTGGTCAAACATGTCTAAGTGAGAGAGCAATGAAAAACATCCCACTGAAGTAGACTCCTGCATGAAATTTCCCTCTCTAATTTTTCAGTTTAGGCTAAGAAGTCTGAGGAGTGGGTGACCTTGCTCCTCAATATAGAGAGAAGTCCTGGGCCATATGCCTGGGGCTTGTCAGTCAATTATGTAAGCTTAGCCCCTCACCTACCTGCAGGTTAGGAAAAGCCAAGATTCACTGACAGAATGATGAGAGAGGACTTATTTGGAGAGGGTCATGGGACCTTTGCACTTCCTCACAATCTCAAGCCGAGGGTGCATGAATGAATATAGCATCTCTTCTCCATGGGCACCACTGAGAACTGACAGAAGACCCCCTTTCGTAAGTCCTAACACGCTGCACATGTTCCCAAACAGAAACTTTACTGGCTTCTTAGTTGGATTTTTGTATTTTCTTTGTGATTGCCTTAGAGATGACAACATGAATCCTTGACTTACTATAGTCTACTTTCAATTAATACTTTTGCCAATCCCTCCAGAAAAATATAAGAAACTTACAACAGTTTACTTGTATTCACCCCCCTCCATATTTCACGTTCCATTTCATATCTATCTCTATCACTCTACCTAATCTATTTTGAACACCACAAGACATTACTATTACTTTTAAGTAGTTGATTTTTATTTCTATTGATCTTCATATTCACCTTTCCTAGCACTCTTGGTTCCTTCCTGAACATCCATGTTTCCCATTGGTATTACATTCCCCCTATCTGAAAATATATGTTCAGATATTTATTTTAGTGTAGGTCTAATGACAATGAAATGCCAGGTTTTGTTTGTCTGAAATTGCCTTCATTTATTTATTTCTTAAGGATATTTTCTCTTGGTCTAGATATCCTACTGTCTTCTAGATTCCACCATCTGTACAGAAAGGTCAGATGTATGTTTTATTGTTGCTCCTTTGAAAAGAATATGTTTTTCCATTTTCTGGCTAATTTTAAGATGTTCTTTCTTTGTCTTTGTTTTTAGTAACTTGACTCTGATATAATTAGCTGTGGTTTTCTTTGTGTTTCTTCAAATATTACTTCTGGACAATTCTTCCTCTTTGCTTTTAGGATTCCAGTTACATGCATGTTAACCTTTCTCACAATATCCTATATGTTATTTTAGGTTCTCTACCATATTTTCCATCCCTTTTCTTTCTAATGATCTGACTTCCAGTTTTCCAATCCTCATTTCTACTCTCATTTTCTAATTATACTCATCCATTGGATTCTTGATTTCAGGAACTATGCGTTTTAATTCTAGAATTTCCATTTCACTTTTATGGACTCCATGTCTCTCTATAACTCTCTCTCTTCTCTCCTATTTTCTTGGTCATGTTATTCAAGGTTATTTTCAAGTTCGTGCATGGTAACTGTAATATTTGAATCATCCATGGGACTACTTTTATTTTTTGCTTTTCTTTTGATACAGTTACTAGTTCACTTGATCTGGTTGTTTTATTTAGCATGACAAATAATTTTGTATTAAATGCCACACAGTCTATATGAAAAATGATGATGAGGGTGCTGAATGATGTCCTCTTCCTACAGATGGGTTACATTTTCCTTTGATAGGCCGGTAGAGTACCAGAAGATCACCTTGGTCTTGTCAATGGTTATACTTGCCTTTTTTTAGTGACTTGTCCATTTCAATTTTGCCCTTATTCCTATGCCCTTGTGAGATCTCTCTTTGCCCAGAGACAATCCACCAGGCCGCGAATTGAACATCAACCTCTGTCTCTCCAGCACTACATGGCTACTGAAATATCTACTCAGTGCTTTAGGTGTTTACCTGCTGATTTCTGCCGGGTTGGAGTCTTCCTCTGCATAGTTCAAGGAGATTGTGAGCAGATTTTTTAGCTCAGTTCTCAGAGGTTTTCTCCTTCCAAGATTTTGCTCTTCTAATCTTACCTGCTTTTGGGATTCTGAATTCAGACTTCTGTTGCTCAGCCCAGTGAAACTGCTGCCTTCTGCTGAGACCTAATCCCCCTGTGCTAAATCTGGAACATGCTTACAGGAAAAAAATATCCCTTGAATGAATGTGGCTCTTACCCCCGTTGCTCCCACCTCTCAGAAATCCTGGACTGATGTCCTTTCTGTATTGGCTTCTCTCTAGTGCTGTCGAATATCCACTTTATCCATCTTCTCTAGATTTTATAATTGTTTTCAGTGGGAAGCTTAAACCAATATAGCCACTTAGTTACGTCTAGAAGCAAATACCATGAAGCAGGGGCACATGTAAACAAAAATAAAAGGAAGTCTGGCAACAATCCCTGGAGGAAGAAACCAATTTCCAGCTGTCAGGGAGGTTTCTTAGATGGTAGCAACTGCCACCAGTGTCGTGGGCCCTACTATGTGGTGACTAATAGATAAATAAAATTAGGTGAAGCCAAAAGCTTCAATTAAGGTTGCAAATAAATTGTTAATACATAAATCAAGCAAGTACTGAAAGAGACCAATGAGCGGGGTCCGAGAAGGGAAAGGGACTTCTGAGAGGCAGGGCATGGGGAGGACGGAGTAGTGGGAAGCGCAGCGCTATTTCCACGGAGAACAAGGATCAGGAAAGCTTCCCAGGGAGAAGGCGGGGTCTCATCAAGAAGAAGCGGAGATGTATTTTCAATGTTAGCACTTTGGGGAGCAACGTAGTCAGATCTCACATAGGTGCAAGCAACAAAAACAAATCTCTAGTTTCAAGGAAAAATGTGAAATTATTTAAAGGTTGTGAGAGCGTGATGCCAAGAACTTGAATGCTGATAGAAGCCCGAGCAGCTGTGGGTGTGTGTCTGATTTCAGAGAAGAGAAATAAAAACTTCTTCCTAAAATAAGATTTATAGCAGAGATTTTCAAAACCCTGAAGACTGGTGACAAGCCAGAAAGTCAGAAAGGAGAGAACTTTTGTTTTCCACACCTTCCCTAAGTCCTGTCACCTAGAGGCAGTGAGGCCTTTAACTGTTAAGATTTAGTTGTAATCCACCAGACAGTCCCATGAGGTTGGAGTAGGTATACTGGGAATGAGTATTGGAAATACTTTGCTATGTTAGGGTAGGATCTGTTATACCTGGCTTTCATTTCATTTAGTCATTCATTCAACAAACGTTAATGAGTACCCAGTATGTGCCAGACTTTGTACTAGGTGCTAAGGTTAAAGTCATACATAATGCCTCTCCTCACAGAACATGCGATATAGTTGGGAATCACAGGGTCCTTGTATTACAGATTTTCTCTCAACCCTGGCCACTTCACCTACTTTATCCATTAGAATTTCTACCTCTGCTCCTGACAAATATGTAAGTCTGCTCACTGAGACCAGAGCCTGATCTTGCCCACACCCCTTTCCTAGCAAGCTTTGATAATACAGTAACTACCCAATGGTGGTTACGGCTGAGATAATATACCACATACCCAACACTATCTGCTAAGCACTGTTACAAGTGTTTCACACACACAAACTCATTTAATTGTCACCACAATTTGCTGAGGTAGTATTATTATTGTCCCCATTTTGCCAAAGAAGAGCATTGCTGCTTACTGGAGTTCTGTTTCAAGTTTCATGTAGCGCCTGGAGCCACGCCGTGGGTATTCTTCTTAGGCATGGTCCTCCTTTCTAGAAATGCTTGTAACTCTGCCCTACCCATGAGGTCATGCTCTCTTAGACACTGTCATCTGGATTGCTGGCCACTCTCAACAACTGAGGCATTATTTGTAAACATGCTTGCATCTCACTAATGTACTGGGGAGGTTTCTAAATTTCCACAGCTAGATCATCTGAGTTATGACAAATGTGTTGATTTTGGAAACTGTGTGACCTCTGTCCCCAAGTTTTCCAGGACTATAGAGTCACCCATCCCAAAGGAAATACCCTAAACCCACCTTCCATAACTGCAGAAAGGTTACTTCTGCAGATACTTCTAAGAATTCCTAAGGACCGCTTTCTCCAAATCTAGTTGTCAGTTATCGTCCTTTGCTCTAGACCGTGGCTACACTTTTCTGTTCTCTTCTTCCCACTTTCTTATTTAGCCCATACATTCAGACACCAAGTATTTGATATAATTTTACCAGTGTTTTGAGACAACACAAGGGAAATTGAAGCACAAGAAACAAAAGCCTTTGTGTTCAGAGAGAGCCTTCGGGCAGAGGTACAGATACTTGCAGTGGGAAGCTGTCGGCATGTGAGAAGATGCGCTCCCTGGGGACATGGGGGCGCGCCTGCCGCCTCTCCACGCCAAGCGCCGAGCATGCATTGCTTTCACCGGAGAGGGTCTCAGAGGGCACGACACATGTCACATACCCCAGGGTCACATAGCAAGTAACTGACAGAGACAGAAATTGAATTCACATCTACCTCTAAAGTTCAGTATCTTTTTATTTTGCCACGCCTTCTTCACAACTCAGAAGGAATATACTGAGGTAACAGAGTCCACGGTAGTTGATTTGAGCAGAAGGAGACCTAGGAGAGGGAAGGGTCAAGGGCAGCACAGAGGTCTGAGCTCCAGAACCTGAAGGAGGAAAAGAAAGAGCATTCTGTGCATGAGCGTAGCTAGCATATTAATATATGTGTATATATATTATATTATAGCTTTTGAATTTTTTTATTTGAAAATGTAAAAAAAAAGAAGGTAAAAAAAGATAGGAGGGTTCATCTCCATAAACCCATCATCTACACTGAACAATGATTAATATTTTTCCACTTTTGCATCTTTTTATCTGCTGAAGTAGTTTCAAGCAAATCTTCAACATGATATCTTATCTATGATTATTCTCTTAAAAAAGATATGTTCTTCTGTAAACACCATGTCATTATTATAACTAATAAAATTAACAGTTCCTTAATATCACCTAATACTGAACCACCCTCAGACTCCTCTGATCATCTTACTTCCCAGCTGGTTTGTTTACCTCAATATCAGTAAAGGTCTACACATTGCATTTGTTTGTTGTTAAATTATTTTAAATTTATAACTGCCCTCCCTTTTCAAGCCGTTGCTGTATTAAGGAAAGCAGATCGGTTGCCAGGAACATCCGAAAGTATGAATGTGTTCTAGCAGTGTATTTTTACCTCTTATTATTCACAGAGGCACCCTATCCTTGACCTATGCTTGTCATTTAGTTACTTGATTTAGCCACAGGAAGCTCGGTCAGGTGTTTCTGAAGGGTCTTTATAACCTCACCCACCCTGTTTCTGCTTCAGGTAAAAGAAACATCATGTCTGGAAAGGTCATAAGTGACCTCATCAAAATGCAGCTATTATGGAAGCCCACAGATTAGAAGTTGTCACTGATGCGAGCCTTAGGCACGTCCCAAGCTGAAGGATGGTGAAAAGAAGGTGAAGGACTAGAAGAGATAGAGCTGAGTCGGACCAAGGTCTGTTTTGTTTATACTTAGGTCTCCATTCCCTAGTTCTACCTTTTTAATACAGATGCTCAAAAGGTTTGCCCAAGGACAGAGTCACAGCTTTGGGAGAAAGCCTGCCTCACTACAATGCAATAATGAGATTTTAATCTTTATTCATAGGTTGAGAAATGCCACTGTTTCCAGTCCTGAGAGTTGGTGAGCTTAAGAAATATCAAAACGACTTAAAGAAGCAGTTAGTACCTATCTCAGGCTTTTTCAGACACTCCCAGAGTTGGGGTTCCTCTGCTTTTGGTGGGATGTCCTAACCACTCTTCCAGCTTAGGAGGTCCAAGCTAGTTCAGCTGAGTCTCTGGAAATTCAAAGAGAAAGCCTTCTGTGCCTTTCAGACACCACCCTGACTCAACTAGGTGTCCAGCGGCCACCCAGCTCTTCTTGGGCTGAGAACCTGAGTCACACCAAGTCCTCTGGTAAAGTCTGGGTGACAGTGAACTCAACCCTTGGGCCCTGAGAGAAGGGAGAGCTAGCGAAGGTTCTGGGGCCGACGATGGAAACTCACAGGGAGATTTACAAACCTCTGCACCTTCTTGTCACTCTAGTCTCAAAGAGTCTTCCCAGGGTCTCTGGCTTGACCCACCCAGCTGTGCCTTGCAACCCTTCTCGTGCTCTCAGAACTCCCCGCCCCTGGAATGGGGCGGCTGGCGAGCGCACCCCGGGTGCACAGACTTCTCTCTGACATTGCCTTTCTCCCGAGTTGGGGGAAAGCTCTTTGGTCTGGGAGGTGAGAGTAAAGTCCTGCCCTCCTCACGGCTTCCTTAGGACGTTCTGTCTATGCCAGTTCACCCCCTTGGTTCTTAGTCCTCTGTCCTGCAGCACACGCCACTCTTTTATGCTTTCCCAATAGACTTTGATGGCTCTTAAATCTAAAGCCCCCAAATCAACCTAAAGCTAGTTCTCTTTTCTTCAAAGTTCCAAGGGATTTAAATTTCAGTTCCCTCTAACATGGCATAAAAAGGAAGGAAACATTTTCAAGTGAAAATATATCTGAACATTCATATCCAGCTACATGCTTAATAGATTACCCTCTATTTTTCTTCCTGGAAATATGATTCCTATTCGTGGCCAGGACAAGTTAGGGATATAATCCCTGCCCTCAGGGCTTGAGTAGAGGCTACTGCCGCCTTAGAAAGCATAAAGTCTGATGACACTGAAACTAGTAACAGTTTTAGCATGGTTCCTTTTCTAAAAAAAAAAAAATTATCAAAAAATATCATAAGTTGTGATCTTATTGACTATACAATCATTTGGTGAACTATCCTATTTTGCCATTGACCCTAAGTCACAAATGTGGTGTGACTTTAGCGTAGTCCTTAAATACTTTGCAGCTGTTTTTCCACTGGTGAACTGAAAGAATTGTCTCCACTGATGTAAACCTTATCCCTTCCCTCTCTAAATGATCTAACCTTCACTTTATCAAAATAACTGGTGCCACATTTCCTGGAACATTCACCTCATGCCCACCCAAAAGACAGCCCTTTATCACACACACAAACACACACACACACACACACACACACTCAGAGCTCCTGACAAAAAGCAAAATATAGGCTATGCTTACTTTTCACACTTGTCCTTTGTTTCTAACAATTTGATTTGTTTTTAGAAAACTGTCAAGTCTTTAAAACTCAAAGAATGATATCATAACCCTATAAGCGATTAAGATTATTGAAAATAAACTTGCCAAAAGTTAGACAAAAATCACTCCTGACGGAAGAGGCTTTGTGAAAAGCATGCATCAGGGTGAGTTCTTTAGTAATAATTGGCAATTATACATGTCCCTCAGTTCGACTAATATCATGGGTTTTTCACTGCTGATACATTTTATAATTTGACTCAAACTTCTCCAATGACCCCACTAATCCTGAACAAATGCTTCTTCAAAGAATTACACATTTATAAACCCCAAAATGCTTTCATAATTTAACTGAGCAAGGATGTTCATCTTTGAACAATAACTATACTTAATCATCTGCACACAGTACTAGCTGTTTACGTGGTTGTTGATTTTCTTGAAACACAACAAGACTTCATTATTTGAATTACTGTCTAAACATCAGTCTCAGAAATAAGCTCCACTGGGCATTATTTGTGAACGCTGAGATCTTAAATGATTTAAACTCAGCTTCACTCACATCCGCAATAATTATCACCACCAAAGAGAACATATTTTAGAGAACAAGATGTTAAATTAATGTTCTGAAGAATTTATCAAATAAAATCTGGGCTGCTTTCTCCCACAAAGTTCTCAGTGAATCACTCCAGACTTCTAATGACCTCATCAGGAAACTTCTGTTTGAGGTGGGGATGAATTTGGAGACAAAATGTAGTGATAGGTAGCATAATATTTGGAAAATGTGGAAAACACAACTCTACTGCTTCATTCTGAAGGCCTAATAAATGTTAGGAAAGTGCTTCAAATTATAATTTATGTATTTCTCTGAAAGCATAGGGAGACGAGTGACCCCCTTCTCAAAAATATGCATACTTGAACTCAACTTCTAAATCTAGATAGCAGTAATGTTGCATAAATTCAATGTGCATGCACATAGTTGTACATTTGTTTGGGTAAGGGCCCCGATGGAAAGTTAGCTACCACATATGGAGCACATTCCAGCAAGAATGAATGCAAGCGGTGAACAAGTTTTTCAAACAGTAGTGTTCACTGCAAATTTCTTATATGCTAGTCAATATTCCAAGCCTTATGTATAGTTTTTTATTCTTTCTTTTAATACCTCTTTAAGCAAACACCATTACCAGTGATACCCCCCTTACATATGAGAAAACTGACGCAAAGGGAGACCAAGTAACTCTCCCAAGTCCATAGTTACAAGACGCAGACCCAGGATCCAGGCTTAAGCATTCGGACTCTATCCCATCCTGAACCACTGCAGTCATGCATGAAAGAGACAGTGGTCGCTTGGACCAGGGAGCGGCAATGAACGTGGAGAGAAGCTGACAGACTGGAAAGGCATTCATGTTTATAGTCATCTATCAGAGCAGAAAATTGGAAACAATGTTAATGTCCAACATTAGGAGTCTGACAATAAATTTTAGCCTGTTTCTATAAAGGAACACCATGTAAGCTATTCAATCACTTTTTCCAATCATATTTAATAATAAACACGAAAGGTAGCATTCATTCTTAACTGAGAACATCGTGTTAAATGAAAAACATGAGCATATAAAGTACACATTTTGGAGAATCACATTCTTGTGTTTTTGGTTTTTGTAAGTGTTTTTTATTGAAATAAAATTTATTTTATTTCATTATAGTTGATACACAATATTAAATTGGTTTCAAGTATGCAACACAGTGACTCAACAGTCACACACATTATCAAATCCTCACCCCAACTAGTGCAGTTACTGTCAACATAGAAGATGTTGCAGAACCATTGACTGTATTCTCCGTGCTGCACTTCTGTCCCCATGACCAACTTTTATTATTATTGAGATTTTGGTGCCCCTTTATCCCCCTCACCCACCCCATCTACCCACCCCCAGCCCCCCCACCCCCATCGCATGGTAACCACCAGCCACTTCTCGGTGTCTGAGTCTACTGCTGCTTTGTTCATTTTGTTTTGTTTTGTTTTTAGATTCCACACATAAGTGAAATCATATGGTATTTGTCTTGGATGATCCCATGTGGGATACATGTGTGTGTAGGTGCATACGTGTGCATGTGTATATACACAAAACATCTAGAAAGTACAAAATAGGATGGAGGCTGGGACTCTGTTTGATTTATATTTCTATTTGGTACCCTTTATTTTTCAATTATTTCTGTACTGTTTCTATAATGAAAGCAAAACTTTTGGGGGGAGTAATAAGATAACTAAACCTCAGTTCCATCTTGAGGACTAGAAAGACCAATGGGAATTTGAGTCACAGGCTGACAGCGATGATGGCAAGAATATATAATTAATGTTGGGCCAGCTCTGCGGCAACAAGCTCCTTAGTAAGTCCACCAGGCTTGTCAGCTCTGGCCCAGGCACCTCAGGAAGCTGGCCTTGCCGAGAAATGATCTTCAGCACCTGCGCCTACAGGACTTTGGAAAGCCACACATTAGCAGGACCAGGGAGGATGAAAATAATGTACTCAGAGCCCTATGTAGGTCCCAGTCATTTGTACACTAAAAATGGAGACTGTAGGAGACAAGAAGGTAGGGAAAGCAAGGAAGAAAGGGGGTGGGAGAGGAGCAGTGGGGTTCCTAAAATTTATTCATCCCCTGGTAAGGGTGCCTTTATGTAATTTGCACAAAGGTGCTATATGTACTTGCTGCAGTCAAGATTAGTAAGGTGAGCTGAGGCCCTTTGGAGTTCCAGTGTTGAGGCCCTTTGGGTCATCAATGGTAAAGACCATAGTTAAGAGAAGATACTAGAAGAAGAAGGCTTGAAGGACGGATGGAATTTATATTGAGGAAATGTGCAGAAAAGGAAGCAATCTTGTATTGGGGTAGAAGGAAATTTAAACATTGAAGTTCAAGGTGGGGTCATTAGTTGGATTTTTTTTTAAACTATTGAGGTAACAGCTTTTTCAGTCTGAGACACTGGGCTTTCAAGGCATAGATGTATGAGTACAAGGACACCTAAATAAAGGAAGATTACTGTAACTTTATATAACTGGATGGTCTCTCCTTCAAAGGCTTCCTTTCTCATCTCTCCCAAACTATCTGCTCCCTGGCTCCACACTGACTTTTTGGAATTGGCATCCCAGTTCAGACTCTCTTCTTTTGCTGTAGAACTAGAACTCCAATAAGACACATATGCTACATAAGGGACCTCATTTTTCAACTCAAGCTACACTGAAATCCATGCTCAGTGAGCCCATCCTGTCCAGGGGGCTGGGCAGATCAAGTAAACCTTTTTTCATCATTTCAAAAAGGTAATGAGAATATCTTCATTTCTTTTCGTGCATGTTAGAGCAAAGTTCACTTTTCCCAGACAAATGCAATTTCTAGTCCATTTGCATACTGTTAGTCTTCTGCTTTTCTACAGAGCATTTCATTGCCAAGCACGTTCCAGTGATTTATTAGCTATTCCTCCACTAAAGGCTGAAAAGTTGTTATTTCCTCCATGTTTATGGATGATAAAAAAAAACAGAGCTACAGATTAGTTAAATGTCTTCTGTAAGGTCATCCCACAAGTTTGAAGGACAGAGCTGGGGTTAAAACTTGTACTCTCGGACTCGCCCCACCCTGAGAGGTCCACTGGGTCACACTGCCTCTCTGCAGGACAACATAACATGCCGTCAGGGGCAGATGTTGCTTGTCACCCTGACCATCCATCACGCCCCTAAGAAAGTGCAATTGCAAAGAGAGATTTTTAAAAAATAGCTCTTATCCAGGTGGCTAACATCACTTCACTGAAACAAAGACTTAGAAATCAATGTCTGAAGAGTAGTCCATTTTAATCCTCACTTAGTTTTTTTCTGCTGGCCACCCAGCATGACTCTGAGTCACCTTCCCCTGACATTAGTGACAAGTACTCCAAGAATGAAAAATAAGATTTTTAAAATATTTGTCTAAGTGATTAGGGAAGGAAAACTCAGGGAGGAAGCAAGGTCATCTGTTGAATTATAAAAGCAAGGAATAGGATCTGGGGGTTGTCCACTGCCCCGGATTTATTGAACCCACTTCTTCATCTTACATCCTCCTACCTGTCTTTTCTCTTTGTTGAAGAGCCATTTATCACAGGTGATTGGGGAATGACTTTAAATGTCACTAAGAAAAATAGGCCATAGGATTGATCTAGAAGAGAACAGCTACTCAAACTGCTTCATTATATCAGGAAGGAAACTAATGAGAAATTTTAAATAAATTCCCAAGGCTTATATGGCTAGTTATGGGCAGTATTGGATCTGTAGCATAGATACATTGCCCCCTAGCTATGGTCTATTCTGCTACATACCCATGGAGACAGTTGGATTAATAATATTCAATCATTTGTTCAATAAAGTTTTATTAAGGGCCTACCATGTACCATGAGTTTGGCAAAACACGACCTTTGCCTTCATAGTCTAAAGGAACAACTGCAATACACCATATGGTTAATAACTATAATAAATTTTTAAATGCTTCCATAGATAATAATGTGAAGGGATGAAATCAGCTTCAATTGGTTTAAGAGGTATCTTCTACTTCTAATTTCTTAAAAATTAAGGGAAATGTCTTTTAAGAGACACAAAGAAAAAGGGACTTGGCATAATTTATAGAAAGCTTAGACTTCCCTATATCCTCTCGATTTTTCACTAATGCTCCACACCTAGTACTAAGACCCCTTCAATTTTGAGACTAATTGTGAATAGGACAGGGTGTAGAATTTAGATACATTCCAGGGCTGGAATATGACAGTGTGTTTTGTCAAACTGATGTCATTCAACTGAAAAGTGATTGGTGGTTACCATGTGGGGGGGGCTTAAGGCAGGTGCACAAAGTAGGTAGAGAAGATAAAAGGCACAAAATCTTAATCATAATATAAATTAGTCATGGGGATGACAGTACAGCACAGAGAATATAGTCAATAGTTCTGCAACTCTCTACGTAGACCGACAGTAACTACACTAGATGGGGTGAGCATTTAATGTAGATAACTGTCAAATCACTGTGTTGCATACTTAAAACTAATATAATCAATTATACTTCAATAAAAAGTAAGAAATTAAGTAAATAAACACATGAAAAAATGTGATATGTTTATATAATGGAATCATATTACAATGAATATGAATAGGCTATAACTATGGACATAAATATGGTTGAACCTTATATTTGCTTTCATTTATATAAAGTTCTTCACCTGGATGATAGTTTATGGCACGCTCACTTTGTGGTAATTTATATTTTATGATTTGTGCACCTTTTTATGTGTGTTTCATACTTCAGTAAAAATGTTCTTAAAAATCAAAAAAACAAATAAACAAATAACCTGATGTCATTCATGACTGAAAGAGTTGATTATCCACATAGCATTTTTCAAATGCAAAAGAGTTCTTGAGTGATCAAAGCAAGAAACACATTTACTTTTTTCCCCCTCTACATTCTGATTCCCAGAACTGTAGTCTCCAGAGGGATGTAGTGAAGGGAAGGAGCAGAGAATGTAAAGGTGGTACAGTTACACAGGTAGGATCAGTCATACAGGTAGAGTGTGTGCATGTGTGACTCACACACATAAAGAAGATTCTGCCTGTCAGGTCTTGCTCCTGTGGAGTACCTCCATGCCTCGGGCCAACAGGATAGAGGGTCCAGGAAAGCCAAGTTGGTAGCGTCAGCTTCAGCAGAGTCCTAGAGAGTAAACACTCAAAGAGGCTTTTCCACATGTGACAACCTGGAGAAACTAGAATAGAGACTAGGCCCATAAATCCTTTCATTGCCACCTCTGAAGAGGACTGGCTGAGAAAGCACCACCTTCCTAAGGAGAGGAGAGGAGAAACAAGACAATGAGTGTGTGGGCAGGGAGAAAACCAGTAGAGTAATTAATGAAGTCCATTGGAAGAGTATTAACAAATTACCACATCAAAAGTTTTATAAAATGAATTACCGTGGTGGTAGAGAGAAGGCTTCAATAGGATAGTCAAGTTAAGCAGTTAGTTTCCTAGAAATAAGACTCAAAAGAACCATCTGGAAGATTTCATAACAATTGCAAAAATGTCTAAGTTTCCTTCAACCAAACACAAAAGGACTTGCAGGGCTTAATAAGTGACCATACAAAAGAAGCAGGCATGCTTAAGGTAGGTAAACATAAGATAATATATTTAAAGGAAAAACAAAAGAAATGTGAAATCTTTTTAAATTGAAGCATTCCAGTTTCCACCAGGGCAAAACTCACTATACTTTCCAATATCATATTATAATAATGTAATATATACAATATCCTAAGGGCACCAGAAAGACGCAGAATTAAACTCCTCTATATTGTTCTACTACTTAACCAGATAGTTGATTGTGCCCTTTGATTCCTGTACTTGTCTACTTTCTGGACTAGAGAGTTTTAGAAACTCCATGGAGAGATTTTAGGTTCCACTTTGTGAATTTTGAAAACCAGTTGCTGGCCCTCATGATCAAGTGGGATTTATCCTTGAAATGTGAGGCTGTTTCAACAAATGAAAATCAATCAATGTGATATATCACATTAATAAAACAAAAGAAGAGAATTATATGAACATCTCAATAGACACAGAAAAAGTATTTTATAAAATTTATCACTCATGATAAAAATTCTTAACAAATTAGGCATAGAAGGACTATATCTCAACATAATAAAGGCCATATATGACATACCCACAGCTAACATCATACTTAATGGTGAAAGGAGGAAAGCTTTTCCTTTAAGATTAGAAACAAGACAAGGGTTCCCACTCCCAGCACTCCTATTCAACAAAGTAATGAAAGTCCTACCTAACGTTATCAGGCAAGAAAAAAGAAATAAAAGCTATCAGAATTGAAAAAGAAGAAGTAAAATTATCTCTATTTGCAAATTACATGATTTTACATATAGAAAATCCAAAACACTCAACCAAAAAACTGTTAAATCTAATAATCGAATTCAGTAAAACTGAAGAATACAAAATTGACATTTAAAAAATCAGTAGTATTTCTATATGCTAAAAAAGATATTTATGAAGAAGAAATAAAGAAATTGATCCCATTTATGATAGCACCAAAAACAATAAAATACTTAGGATTAAATTTAAAGAAGTGTAAGATCTCTACACTGAAAACTATAAGATATTATGAAATAAATTGAAGAAGACACAAAAAAATTGAAAGGTCCCCACTTTCATGGATTGGAAGAATTAATACTGCTAAAATGTCAGTACAATCAAAAGCCATCTATAGATTCAATGCAATGCCTATCAAAATTTCAACTGGATTGTTTACAGAAGTAGAAAAAATCCTAAAATTTTTGTGCAACTAAAAAGACTCCAAAATGCCAAAGAAAATCTGAGAAAAAACAAACCAGGAAGTATCACACTTCCTGATTTCGAGTACATTATAAAGCTATAATCATTAAAACAGTATGGTACTGGTATAAAATCAGATAATAGACCACTGGAACAGAATAGAGGGTCCAGAAATAAACCCAAGTATATACAGTCAACTAATATTTGACAAGGGCACCAAGATTACTCAATGGAGAAAAGGCAGTCTCTTCAATAAATAGTGCTGGGATCATTGGATATTCACATGTAAAAGAGTGACACTGGACCAATATCTTACACTGGTTACAAAAATTAACTTGAACGGATTAAAGAGTTAAATGTAAGACCTGAAACCATGCAACTCCTGGAAGAAAACATAGGAATAAAGCTCCTTGATGTGGGTCTTGGTAATGATTTTTTAGATATGAATCAAAGCACAAGAAAAAATATAAAAAATAAACAAGTGGGAGTACATCAAACTAATAAGCTTCTGTGCAACAGAAGAAAAAACATCAAAAAGTGAAAAGACTAACTATAGAATGGGAAAAGTACTTTAAAACCATCTGCCTCATAAGTGTATATGGGTAGTTAGCATCCAAAACATAATACAAAGGACTCATAAAACTGAATAGCAGAAATCAAAACCAAAACAAGTCAAGTACAAAATCGGTAAAGGGACTGAATAGACATGTGTCCAAAGAAAATATATGAAAGACCAACAAGTGCACAAAAAGGTGTTCAGCATCATTAGTCACCAGGGAAATGCAAACTAAAACCACAATGAGATATTAGAATGGTCTATCAGATGGCCTAAACCTATTAGAATGGCCGTAATCAAAAGACAAGAGATAACAAATGCTGGTATGGATGTGGAGAAAAGGGAACACTTGTGCACTGTTGGTGGGATTGTAACTTGGTACAGCCACTAAGGAAAATGGTATGGAGGTTCCTCAAAAAAACAGAAAATGAAATAGAACTACCATATGATCCAGAAATTCTATATCTGTGTTCATAGCAGCATTATCTACAATAACAAAGACATGGAAACAACATAAGTGTCCATCGATGGATGAATTAATAAAAACTTGTTTTTTATGTATATATGTATACACACACACACACACACACACACACACAATGGAATATTATTCAACCATAAAAAATGAGGAAATACTACCATTTGCAATAACATGGATGGTGAATGCATTATGCCAAGTGAAATAAGTCAGACAAAGATGAATACTATATGATCTCACTCATATGTGGAATCTAAAAAACAAAAGACAAAAACATAAACATAAACACACAAACTAAAAGCAAACTCATAGAAAAGAGATCTAATTTGTGGCTACCAGAGGTGGTGGGGTGAGGAGAGAGGGAATTGGAGGAAAGTGGTCAAAAAGTACAAACTTCCAGCTATGAGATAAATAAGTACTAGTGATGTAATGTCCACCATGATGACTATAGCCAACACTGCTGCACGGTACACAAGAAAGTCGTTTAGGGAATAGATCCTAAGAGTTCTTCTCATCACAGGGAACAAGTTTTTTCATTTCATTCTTTTCTTCTTTCTTTTTTTTTTTTACTATATCTATATGAGATGGATGTTAGTGGAATCAATTGTGGTTATCATTTCAAAATATATGTAAATCAAAGTATCATGCTGTATGCCTTAAACTTATACACTGATGTATGTCAGTTATTTCTCAATAACATTGGGGAAAAAAGTCATGATTCAAGGTAAAAAGTATACAATTTTTGATTTATATATTTCACATATATAGTACATAAATGAAACATGAATGCTCATGGAGTATATTGTATTTAGCTACACAGAAATAAAGCGATCAAAAACTTTTTTAAGAAGTTATTCCTTTAAGCAAAACAAAATTAAAACTTCTTTTCTCTTGGAATAACCAAAAATGATAGTTCCTCTGGTATTTGAAGACATCTATGTGGTCTTCTCACCTCTCTAGACTGTTTATCACAGTTCTCCTAGCTTCCTTCAGTTTGTCAATAGCTCCCTACATCCGTCCTTTGTCATGAGACATTGTGAGTGAGGTGGTGAACTTTCTAGTCAAAATCAGCTAAATGTCAACGACATTCCCCAGAACTACCCACAGAGTAGCTTGATTATCATACATGGATGGTAATGATTCGGCATTTCTTATTTTTAATGAGTTAATAATGACAGCTTCTACTGATTACCGTTTCTTTTGCAAAAGTTCAAAACTCACTTGTTTAATAATCCATTCTCATATTTTGCTAGTGATAGAAGGCAATTTTATCAGTAGGCGGTTTCAAGTTTTTACTTGAACTTAATTTTCGCATCACCAATCTCCTCACAATTTTCCATGATTTGATTTTTATGATTATTAATTTCTCTGGGGCCACCTTTTCAAGGTATCCCTGCTTCTGGGAACACGAAGTCCCTAATCTTGAATTGTAACTCAATCGAAAGTTTTTGTTTTGTTTTGTTTTGGCCATTGTAGGATTTGGCACCCTTGTGGCACATCATTTCTGGAGCTCCCTGCTGTGCGTGTGCGTCCAGATCTTCAGGTTTTGTGTGCAGTGAGGGACCCCTATCTCATTTAGGAAGCAGTTCTGTTATTTTTATAAAATACAAATTATATCTTTCATCCCTTCCCATGTGTCTATCTTGAAAAATTGCCTTTAGGATCAGGATGCAGTGAAAAGGACAGGAACTTTGGCAAGAAAAAGATAAAAGTTGGCATACTAGCCATCGAATTCTCGAGCTTTCAAATTTTCTAGAAGCGCTTAGTTCTCCCATCCATAAACAAAACTAAATACGAATTACCACCCAGGGTTGGAGGGAAGATGAAATGATATTATTATACAACCCCTAGCACACTGTTGAGTGCATGAAAGTTACCAGCAAAAAGTCCCTTCTCTGGTGAGCTGGGCACCATTTCTGCAACTTCAAAGAAAGTAGGAGGTGTCCCCCAACCCCCTGGAGATGGATACTGCAGTCCTTATGGAAACTGCAGTGTCATCTGTATGTAATAACTTGCAGCACAGAAGAGAAAGACAAATTCAAGGTGTCAGGCACATGTTACAATTCCTGTTGGACGTTGAAACAGCTAGTGACAGGATTTGCAGAAGAGAATGATTTAAGGAATTCACTTGCCATGGCACAACCATATTAAACACTGCCTGGCTGGAGTCCCTCAGCAAACGGCATGGTCAGAGTGCAGAGGGGCTTCCTTATTTCCTTCAACCTCATCACTCCTTTTGCAAAGTAAACAAAACCCAAATGATTCAGGTGTTGCTTTTGTATTTTTTATGCTCAAGACTCATGTTGCTGCCTGACCTAAAAGACAATTTTATCTAACTAAGTTATAGATCATTAAGCTGAAAAAAAAGTTTTCCCGTTACTGCTGTTTTACCATCTTGCCCATCTTGTCTCATTAGCAGGAACTGATTGAGCATGAAGGTGTTCTCTGGCTGTCAGTAGATAAAGGAGGTGCTCTTGGCTTTCATCTGTTCTGAATTCTCCTTGTCTCATTATTTTCCCAAGGTCAGATTCTCTGACACGGCCGCTGCTTGCTTAGCCCTCCATCCTGGCAATGACTCGCCAGGCAACCTTAGCCAGAATAAGATTTCTTGTCTGTGGCATCAAGGCAGGTATGAGTACCAGAATTCCTGGGCCAGGCCCCCAGCCCACCTTCCCCCCGCCACCCCTTCTTCAGTACTGTGAATTCGAAGATCAGCATGGCTCATCGAGGGTTGCATCCCAGCCCATCCACGGTGCCATCCCACTAGGATACTCGAACTAAGCTACAGTCCCATGCAGATCAGAGAGTGATGCCAGATTGTACTGGGACGAGCTGTTACGTCACAGACCTCACACTCTGGGCTCTATCCTCAAGCCTCATCATAGAACCACAAGGTGTTACAGTCTTGGTTCTATATCCGTTGTCTTTCCTCCACCAATAACCCCTGCTGGATTACCTACTTCTTGGAGAGGCCCTGATGAGAAGCTGAGGACACAGTGTTCCACATTCAGGCTCCAAGTGTGCAGTTCCAACCAGAGCAGTTTGTGAAGGTGAATCTGATCACAGTGGCTTTGACTGAATTGAGTTCTTTCTTGACTAGAGCAGGCAAAGTTCTCTCAGGCATTGCTTTGCTTTGTGAAGAATTTGCATAGGGAAAAGAAGGAAACAGATCTCTTATCTGATTCATTTAAAGGTGAGTCTGGTTGGAGGTCACATTTTGTTTTGAAAATTTGCAGAAGAATATTGACCATCTGGATTGTATAAGGAGGTACAAATACACCTGCTTGAGGAGCATTTTCCCCAAAGAATCAGGTGTCTCCTCAGATTAGATGCAAATCTGCTGGAAGTACCCACATCCTTGCCCAGAATGAAAAGACAGTGTGCAAATACACATGCATCTCTGTGGTGTAGGAGGGACCACCTCATCCAAGAAGCTTCCAGAAGGCCAGGCAAAAGAGCAACCAGGTGTGAGCCTTTGTGGGCTGAGCGACCTGCTCATGGACAAAAATCCAGCCATCTGCCTTCTTTCTAACACAACCCACTGACCCTTATTTCCCAGACTTAACATGTGCAAACAGAATGATCCTTAGGCCAAGAAAGGATATATAATCACTATACTTACTGCACTCTCCAAGCTCACAAATTTCAGGCCACTCTGCTCAAAATATATCTGTCTCCTACAAAGGCATGTATTCTGTGTTCGTGGCAAAAATAACCAAAACAAGGGAATTTGAAATATTTTTCTGCTTCTTGCCCAGAAATGAAATATATCCAAAAACTTTAGACCAGAAAAGTAATTCTCAAGAACTAAGGGCACAGGCTGAGTGTGGTGAGTGATCCAATCACTTGGATATCTACATAGCAATGCTGTGGGTCATAGCCTTTGGTTTGGGAAAATTCTGCAGGGTTGTAAAGACTCAGCTTTATTTTCTGGCCAGTGTCTTTTGGGTCTTCAACATTGAGCCAATATTCAACAATGTAACAATAAAATTTTAGGATGAAATCCTGTAATAGCTCCTCTTCCCCAGAATCCTTCATCAGTTACTAACCCAATTGGGTTCCAACCTTATTCTTAAAATCTTCCCAAAGAGTTTGTTTCTCTATGCCATGCATGATAATATTGTGTGATTAATAAAAAATATTTGGAAACACATAGTTTTAAAAATAAAGGGTTGCATTACCTGTTTGAAACCAGGCCTGCTGGCTTGTAAAGGCTGAACAATAATGCTTTGTTGAACTTGCATGGTTCTTTTCCGCGTGGTTCCTATGGCTTTTGACTCCTTTGGGAATTATACAGGGAGATACGTAAAGCATAAGGCAAGCTCCTGTGCCCTGCACCTTGAAGGGAGAGGCTCCAGCTGATGGGTGGAATCCTCCATCGCATCCGTAGGGCACCAAGAAAGGAATACATCCCTCTGACCGAAAGCAAAAGCTAAATGCCCTAATCCTGCAGGAGTGGAGAACCCAGACTCCTCTCTTTTTGGCCAGATCTCAGGACATGACCAGATTCTCAGGAGCCTGATTTTATCACCAAGATATATGACAATAATTATAGCTACTATTTAATGAGTATTAATTCTATGCCAGGCCTGTGGGCAGGACTTAAAAATATTCAATCCTCCCATTAATTGAATGGCATAGAGGCTCTTATTATTCCCATTATTCAGTCACCGAGGTTTTGTAATTCGTAACACATCACACATATCATAAGCACTAAAGCCAAGTTTTGACACGATGCCTGGCATGAGGAATGAATTTAGAAAGGCCACAGCCTGGCAAGGCACCTACCGAATTCCATCAATTCTCTGCTGCTAGAAGTTACTAAAACAGGAGCAGACATTTTTTCCAGGTTCACTATTCTAATACTCTTTACATTTCTTTGCATGCTTTGTGCATTGATTCTTTTTTTTTTTTTTCATTTGAAAATTTTGCCTGTCTTAAATCAGGTAAGAGAAACCAAGGAAGGGATTTATAATACTTCAGTGCAAAGAGGTTAAATAAAGAAGTTCAAATGAGTGTGACCATGCTAATTAACTTATGGGAAGGTAAAACTGGGTGGGCTGGACAACGTTATGATTTATTTTATAGGCCTTATCTCCTTACAGAGAGTTTCCTTCTCTAAAAAATCTTGTGCGTTTTGTTTTAACGAAATATCATCTTTTTGTTTTGGGGTTTTTGCCAAGCTGGAAATGAAAATTCAGTACAGTGGAGACACACGGGCTATAGATTTTCCTCTGCTGTGGCTTCCACGCTTTCTGTTTGCCCTTCAAGAGATGAGGCACCATCTCATGATCTTGGAAACGAAACCCAAAGAGAAACTATTACCGTAAAACATCACCCTGCAGTCTTATCATATCGCTTGACAGTATCACTTCAGTTAACGTTGAGTTAGTGTTTCTATTATAAACCCAATTTACTGAAGGGGGGTGGAGGGAGAAGACAGGAAGGAGCGATGGGCTCATATGTCAACTATGTAAAATGACATGAGGCTGAAAAGTTGCCAGCCTGGGTAGGACTTTTAAACCATGACACTTATAGTTTAAAGAATGCATTTGTTTCATACTCACACTCTTCGAAATAGGGCAACACACAGCACAGCACCAACAGCTCGCCTAGCCTGCTGGCGGGAGATGGGAGTCTCATTCCCCAATTAGAGGTGGAGCAAGACATAAGAGGAAAAGCTATAAATTAGAAAACAGGAAAACGAAGCACTAACCCTATTTCAGCCATCGACTAGCCACCTCATGACAAGTCACTACAATTTACATAAGGAGACCCTGGTTTCCCCATTTTTTAAAATAGAGCCAGTAATGCCTCTCATGATGCGTGAACAGGTCACTGAATCAAGCAAACGAGGTCAGCCTGGGAGCACATGCTCGGTGCAGCGCAGGACCCGCCGTGTGAATGAGGAATGCTGTGCCAGCCCTCACTGAGGGGGCAGGACCGCAAATCACAGCGGCCCGGATGCCAGTGGGGAGCCCCGTGAAACACCTGCGTGGCTGGGCTCCGATCGCCCCACTGGGCCCACTCAGAACCTTTCCTGACTCCACTCTGTTGAGTGGCACCAGAATTTCTCAGGCAGTGTCAGGAGAGGAGACCCCAGAATATTTAGACCATTCCTGCAGAAGCGAGGCTTCCAGACTACAAGGGAATCCTGGGCTTTATTTCAAATGTCAGAATCATAAATATATATGTAAAGATACAGATGTAAAATCATGTATATGAGGTAAATATATCATATATAATCATACGCATATTTTATACATATATATGATGATTATTCATATGATTTTATATATATCTCATATGTATGTTTTATATGTCAACATGTGTATGTTATTCATACATTTTACATAATTTTATATAATTTACATGAAAAATCATATATATAACTTTTATCTTATATATACTGACCTTACCAATTAATCAACAAATTTGGATTTTATGAAGAAAATGTCTTCATAAAAAAAATTCTAGCTAGCTTTTGTGACTTCATCATGTAGCAATCTTTGAGTACCTACAATGTGATAGATGGCGGGCAGGAAGAAATGTAGATAAGCCTGAATGGAAACAAAATTCAAGTACATTAAAGTAATATGTCACTGGCATCAGGAATTTTGGTCAGTGTCTCACATAAAAATCAGTAGCCATCATTTAATTGTTCCAGGAACAACACTAAATTGCATTTTCTGTGCAACTCTTGCAAATAATAGCTTCATAAGGTCGGTGCTATATTAATTTAAAGGACATAATTAATTATGACTAGAAACATGAGCTGGAAAGTTTGAGAAATCAAGATGGTACAAATGCCCATGTAGGAAAATAGCATTGGTTGAGGAAAAGGACTAAATTCTAGAAGGAAAAGTCTCCCTTCCTGGCTTGTCACCAGAAGTGACGGACAAGGAATGTAGGTATCCCCTGGTTGGTATTCATGATAGTCTCTTACATGAAGTTCACATAAGTCATTTTGTTGGAGTGGAAAGCAGTGTCCAAGTGGCCCAAGGTCCTCAGTGAGGGAGGTAGCACCTGTCTAGATGCCCAGCTGAGCTAGGTCTCCATCCTGGCCCTACCTGTGACTTTGAACAGGTGGGTCAACCTCATAAACTCCAAGCCTCTCAGCTATGAAATGGGGCAACAATATAACCAACAGCCTGATGTGTATGTGAGGATTAAATAAAATAAATCATGACAAGAGCTTCGTCAAGGAATTGGCACCTTGTGTGGCCTCATGCTGGCTGCTCCCACCATCCCAAGAGGACCGAGGAGGAGGCTGATGGCGGCGGTCAGGGCTCCCCTGGAGGCGCACCTGCTGGGATCCCCGGGACGCCTGTAATCCAGGTGAGCCCGAGCCAGGGGGCGCTGCCGTCTCCACCCAATGCAGTGTCCTGTGTCCTCAGTACCAAGACTGCTGAGCAACAGGAGATCATTTGCAATTAAGAATCAGGAAGACAGATTAGAGAGAAAACATGAGGACCCCAGAAGACGTAACTGAATCCTCCTAATTTTCCTATTTGTCATCATCTGTGCTGTACTTGAGCCCCAGCCCACATCAGTCTTGGGCTTCAAAATGGAATGCACGCGGGAAAGAACCAGGGCTCCCTCTGAAACTTACTGGCTGGGACCAGTAAGTCGTTTAAACTCTTGGGTTCTCAGTTTCTCATCCATAAAATGGGAACAGTAGTCATAAAAATAATAAGAAAATTAAATACGGGGTAGATAAAAAGAAAGACCTTATGTGAACGTAGTATTTGGCCAACTTTTAGCTCGATAGAAATTTTATTTCTTCAATTGCCATTTTCCAGTACACGCACACAATTTTATTATGAGATCAGATCTCCCATCTTATAATAAACAATAATCTTTCTCAAAAAGCTCATACTACAACTTCATCAAGACCGACTAAGATGTGTCAGAATGTCTATACTTCTATTGCCCAGAGCTCTCCCTTCCTGGCAGTGGGGGGGGGACGGGAGGGAAGGACCGTTCCCTCCCTGCTCTCTTGAGGCAGGCGGCTGCTTTGGGGCCACTGGCCCTCTCTGTTGCAGCTCCCACGCAGAAACCCACATCTTCTTCTTCCCCAAAGGGAAGGTGATATTCCCATCAAGTGTGAGAGATCTCTAGGAATCTGCGTGATTACAGGCTTTATACGGATATGAAACACTCCCAGGAGAGGAACCAGGTGGCCAGGGTCTCCGGAGGCCTAGCCTGGAACTTCGCCTGTTACTCACCCCAGGCCACATTCTTAGCTTTCCTTGATGAACATCAACCCAAGACAGGGGTATGTGGACTCTGGACTCAAATATCAGCTCTGCCACTTACTGAAAGCCGGTAGTTTTCCAAGTACACGAAGAATTTCAAGAAAATCACTGTCATAGTATTAAGGATTATAGTAAACTCATAGTATATATACATGTTAGACATAAATGATATAGGTATAGATATAGATGTAAATGTAGATCTAGGTGCACAATTAGATATAGATACAGATGTAGGTATGGGTGTAGGTATAGATTAGATTATAGGTATAGATATAGATACAAATATGATAAAGATGTTGGTGTAGGTATAAGTATAGATATTGATGGTATAGACATGGGTGTAGATATGAATGTAGATCTAGATCTAGATATAGGTATAGGGGTAAATATAGATGTAAATGTAGATGTAGGTGCAGGTTAGATGTATAGACACAAGGACAGGTAGCTATGGATATAGATATAGGTATAGATGTAGATGCAGATGCAGATTATAAGTATAGATATGATACAGATGTTGATGTAGGTATAGATATAGATATTGATGTAATGATATAGGTATAGATGTAGATATGGATATGACATAGATCTAAATATAGGTGTAGACATAGATAGAGGTGCAAACGTAAGCGTAGATAAACAGATATAGATACATGTCCTGCCCTTTAGGAACACAGCACTTGTCCTTGATTCCACTCTACTTTTCTCTCCAACGATTACCAATGTCCAATTTCACTGTATGGGAAAGGTTTAAATTACCCATGAGGAAAATCTTCTCAAGTTTTGAAGGAGACATATACAGCCCTTCAGTCAGTTCTGGGAGCGTATTCCAGTCCTGAGAGACCTGGATGGGAGGGATGGGAGGGCTCCCTTTTGGGAGGGTAGGGGTAAAGCGGGAGGAATGGAAGTTGACAAAAAGAGAAATTTAGCTGATCAGGTGTGCCGACTAAGGCAGAAAAAGTTAGGAGGAGAAAGTCTAACTGAATACTTTGAAGAAAAAATGTCCACGTTAAGGGCAACTATCTACCATCAAGACCAATGTTACTTTCTGGCTGGCTGATTACTAGTCAGGTACCAATAAACAGGAAGGCGTCTAAGGGTGTGTGAGAGAGAGGGAGAGAGAGAGAGTAGGGAAAAAAGAGACTAGAACATAGAGTAGAAGCAACTAGCTATGGTAAAATAGGTACACATGTAAGTTCCCACATTAACAAAATCCCTCTCACAACTGTAAAATATCGTTAACAGAGTGAAAACAATCTGTAACTTTATGAATACCAACACAATCAAACAAAGTACACAAATTCACAATGTTTTAAAACTTTCACAATGGCAATAAAGACCTTGAAATGATCATTGTATATAATTCAAAGATTATGGTTGGAAACTAAGATAACCCAGGCACATGTTTGGAAGGTGCACCGATGAAGATGGGGTGTGTGATAGAAGGCCACCTGTCCTCCAATTTCTGCGTCCCCCTTCCCCCCAGTAGAATAATGTTTGGTTGAGAAATGGCTGCGCACAATAAAGACATTTCTAAGCCTTCCCTGGAGGCAGGGCTAAGCTTTGGCCAATGGTATAAAAGGGAAAATTGTATATAAAATTTCTCAGCCTGAAGGGAAAGTGTGCTCCGTCCTCCTTCCTTTCTCGCATCCTGATGTCCAGGATGCAGACGGGGTGCGGCCCGTCTTGTCTGTGTGAACAGAACAATGCTCTCCGGATAGAAGAACAGCAGCATGGAAGGCACTTGGACCTCTGATTATTCACCTTATGAGCTGGAACTTACATATGTGAGCAGGACACACCCTCTTTTTCATAAACTACTGTTGTTTTCCGTCTCTCTCACAGAATGCAAACTTTTATTTTAAGACAGCCTCTCTCCGCTTTTCAAGAGGGCCAACACAACGCCACCACATTTGCACAAACTAACATGCCAGGGGTAGGAATACACCAGGCTATAACCCATTCCACAGCCTCATCCCACAGACAGGAGTGACCTAGCAGAAGAGCCCCTGGGGCACCCACTCTTGATGCCTTAGGCCCACAGGCGTCCACCTGGAAGTTCACAGCTCGCTGCCAGCTCTGGCCCCAGGCCCGCAGCTCTCGTCTTCCCTGCCTGAGGGCTTCTTCTGCTGCCTGGGAGCTTGCAGCCTCAGAGGGATTGGCATGCTTGGGGGCAGATCTCAATCAAAGAGGAAGGGGCATAGAAGGATAAATGTCAAGGCTCCTCGTTCTTCTCTGAAGAATTCTAAGGAGGCTCCCTTATGGCTCTTCAGAGATTCTCCAGAACCGTCTACCCTAGCTGCCTCAGCAGGAAACTGCTTGTTGACACACAGTGTATTACTGTCCCCGTCTCACTTTTCCCACCCTTCCCCTTGTGCTTCCCGTGAACTCCTTCCAAATAAACCATGCGGCCAGATCCCTGTTTCAGGATCTGCCTTTGGCAGGACTCCACACAGAAGACCCATTCTCTTGGTTTCCTCACTTCCCAGATCTCTGAAAGTGGTTAGAAAGAAGTCTACTAATTCACAGACACAGCTTGTGAAAATCAGTTCCATGACTTTATCTTCAGGTTGTTTGTATGAAACGTTTCATAACTTCTTCTGTGTCACAGATCTGACTGGATTTTCCTAGTATGCAAGCATTTCGAACAAAACCTTGCTCGCAATGTTCAGGATTGTAAAATTTTCTCTTGTGGGAAACAGGCATCTCTAACACATATTCTGATGCAATGATTTATTTAATGCAAGATCTGGAGGTCAATAAAAGTTTGGTCAGCTAACAAGCTAGATGAGCAGACAATGCTTCTTAAGGGTCCTCCTAACTCCATCACTTCCCGGAGACTTGTAAACCACGGCATGAGCTTCCTTCCCTTTTACTGCTCTTCTTAAATACATCAAACCAGGAAACAATCAAGGAGCGCTTTCCCCTGTTTGCCTAAACTTACTATTGAAATGCCTTTCATCAAAATCCAGTTGCTGGCTTTGCTTTTCTTGCATTTAGAGGCACTTCTTTTATAAACTTGAAAATTTATGCCTCGCAGTAATAAAATAGTTTACTGGTGGATAATAGCTTTTTGGTTCCTTTGACTCTCAGTAAAAACATCATTCTTTTTAATAAGGGAATTCTACAAGTATAAAAATGAGGGAAGAATAGTTTAAAAGCTTTTCATTTCTAAAATGTTTTATTCATATTGCTTTGTATTTTCATACACTTAATTTACTGATCTGATTCACCCTTGATTTTGAGAACTATAAACTATTGAAAGCATAGCTGTCATCATAACAGTCTGCATTATCTCTCACTTGTCATCTTTCCAATTAGATAATAGATGTACAGAGATGAATCTTACTGTGACACCGCTCTGTGTGTAGTAAACCCTATGATAACAAATCTTTTTATTTTAAAATACAGGCCTTGAAAAAACACAGATGCTGAAAACTCAACCCAGCTAACTTCAGGAGGTCTTTCTGCTTTGGAATACAGTTTTCCTATGAAGTAATGGATTAGTAACTAGCATTACTAATTAGTAACTAGCATTACTAACATTTCATGCTCTCGTTTTAAAGAAAAGCAGCCCTCCAACTAGGGGCATGAGTATGTGCCGAAGTGACCCTTTTAAAAAGATACACCCTGCAGTAAGTGGGACCAAATGTGTAGGTCGATTCCGTGAGATGTTCTTAACTGCCCTACTTTTTAAGCCATTTGACTATCTTTGGTGTTTCATTGTTTCCTGTTTTCTAGGACTCACGGTCAGATTCGCATGTTTCTTGCTTACACAGCGCAGTGCCATAGAATAGACACCCCGGATGGGGTGGGTTTCACCCGCCAGTGGGTCCAACTGAGGTCGCCTGCAGGTTAATGCCGAAATAAATGATCAACTCTGGGAGCTTTCCTGGCAGGTACGTAGCCACTCTCAGGGGGTCCTTGGTTACTTTTGGGGGCGCCTGGGTGTGTTGTCTCAAGTCCATTTGTGTTTGCGCGGCTGCCAGGCCTTCCCGGCGGCACGCAGCCCCACCATGCACCCGGCCCAGGCTCTCGCCCTAGTCTCCCAGGCCCCATGGCTCCGGCTGAAGAACTAATCTCTCTTCCGAGCATCGCTTGCGGGTCCTTGAAGAATGCTTCCACGCCTCGTGCCTCACCAAGTCTTTCAGGAAGTCAGTGCCTTCGCCGTCATGCTCCCAGCACCTGATACAATGGCACAGAAATCTCATCACACTTCCCCTAAATCTTTAGGGAAGAAACAAAACAGTTTTTCTCAAGGGACCCAAACACGGAAGAAACAGCACTCACTTCGCCACACAGAACAAGTTCCAGTTATCTGTAGTAGCAGTTCGGCCATTTGGGGTGACATCAGCTCCGACTAGTAGCTTTCCTAGCAGCAGTCCTGCTCTCTCATTGAGGAATTAGGTGATTCCCTTGGTGGGCTCTTCCAGAGCAAAGGACCAGACTGCCCCGAGTCCCAGATCTTGCAACACAAAATAAAAAAATCCTTGCAGTTTGAAATGACTGACTTCATTCTCAGTCTTCTGTCATTCCCATTGATAAATTAAAAATGTTAAAGACAAATTTCAGCAATAATAAAGCAGAGTTATCAAGCTCTATACCCTCTCTCTCCCCAAACTCCTCACCGATCTGCCTAGAAACAGTTCAGTTCTGATACATGCTGCAGGACTCACCACATCTGCCTCAAGGGTGCTGCTTGCATTTAACTTGGCCCTTTTTTTTTCAGAGAATCTTTACAATCACTGCTAAAATAATGCCTATCTGAAACACAATGGTCAATAAAATAAGCAACATTATGACTATATATATGAGCTTGAGAGCAATTTCTCTATTGCTGCCCTAGTAGTTGAAAATTAAAACTTGAGATCCTTACCCAATTAAAATTAAATATTAAATATATAAATATATAAAATATGAAAATATAAAATAAGTATTGAAGATGTAAAGCACAGCATGATGACTACACTTAATAATACTGTCTTATATATTTGAAAGTTGCTAAGAGAGTAGGCCTTAATTAGTTCTCATCATAAGAAAAAAATTTTTGTTTGTAACTAGTATAGTGGTGGATGTCAACTACACTTATTGTGGTGAAAATTTCACAATATATACAAATTTTGAATCATGATGTACATAATATATACAAATATATAAATATTTTAAACTAATATAATTTACATATCAATTATACCTCAATAAAAATAAAATAATTTTTAAATTAAATAATGAAATACATAATAGATTATGAAAAGAATTTATCTCAATATCCTGATTTTGATGTGAACATTCAAGCATAAAAATGATCTATGCACATAATCAAAACCTTGGATATTTAAAAAAAACTAAATATAACTTCAAATCTGTAGTAGTTACACACTATTCACATTTTAAGACATTTCAAGGTTTCTCTACAAACTTTTGTATGGATTAGATCTCATAGTTCTACGATTTCACAATCTGCTTTTCTCACCTCAAGTATACGATAAGGATCTATTATTCAAATGTTTCTCAAATGCTCTTTTTTAATGGCTCCACAATAGTCCATCAATGAATAAACTATACTTTACTTATGCATTAACCTGTTTTAAAGCATTTAGATTATCTTATTCTCAGCTATTATAGAAAATGTTATGATGCATAGCTTTGTTCATAAATCTTTATCAGTATTTCAAATTATTTTCTTAGAACATATTCATGAAGTATTTTTGGGGACATAGAATATTTTGGTATAGATATATTGCCAAACTACTTTTCAATACATTTAACAGTTTACAGTCCCACAGATAATGAGTGTTCAACTTACTACATCCTTATCAACTTTAAATACTATCATTAAAAGTCTTCCCACTTCCAGTCAAGACGGTGTAACAAAGGACCTATTTTACTTTCCCACCTAAAACAGCTAAAATGCCAGACAAAATAAATGAAACAATGACACTTAGGCTATTGGACATCAGGCAGCAGAGGACAGTGACCTGATGAGGTGAGAGCACTATGATTGCCCAGCTGACTGTCTGCAAGTAGTGTCCGGTTAGGAGCACAGGAAAGAGGAGTCCAGGCATTGCTCAGAAGTCTCCCTGATGGAGGAGAAGGAGCTGGGTGTCTGGGAAGCCAAGGAAAATGCAACTCGCAAGACGGAGCACCAGAGAAGCAAGAGCTCCCGAGAGAGGAAAGCTCCAGAGATCTCCATATGGTCCCCTCATGTCTTAAGCTGAGTACAGGGAAGCACATACATGGGAGGAAAGGCCAGAGAAAGAGTCACCCTACAGGAATAGAAGAAACAGTGTTCAGACCAAACACAGGTCTTGGAATAGTGCCTACTTCCAACAGCAATGGAACACCTCATATTTGGGAATCTGCCTGTTAATTAGAATACTAAGAAGGGTCTTGGATCAGTAGAGGGAAAAATTAACCCGGGACTAAGTACAGTTCTATTCCATCCAACAAAGCTTAAACGTAAGACCGGCAAGCCTCAAACCGTTTTCAAATAATCTAATCACACCCCAGAACAAAGTTCAATAATTAACAAGAATACAAAGACATCTAACACCTAACAAAGTAAAATTCACAGTGTTTGTCATCCAATCAAAAATTTCTAACCATGAAAAGAAACAAAAATACAACCTATAATGAGGAGACAATCAATTAATTAAAACAGACTCAGAAATGACACAAATGGTAGAAATAATAAACAAGAACATTAAAACAGTTCCCATAGCTGCATTCCATGTGTTCAAGAAATTAGAAGAAATATTGAATATATTAAGTAGATATGTGGAAGTTACAACAAAAACCTAAATTGAACTTCTAGAGATGAAAACTAAACTGTCTGGGATGATATTTATTACTAGAGATGAAAACTAAACTTTCTGGGATGATATATATATGATACCAAAACATATTTATTGGTTTTTCCAGATAAGCTATTATGGAAGAGAAAAGTAACGAACTTGAAGACATAGTCAGCCCTATCCAAAATAAAATTCAGAGAGGAAAAACAATGAATAAAAATGAACAGAGCTGGCACAAGAACAGACACATAGACCAGTGGAACAGAATAGAGAGCCCAGATATAAACCCAAGCATATATGGTCAATTAATATACGATAAAAGATCCATGGATATACAATGGGGAAATGACAGCCTTTTCAACAGCTGGTGTTGGCAAACTGGACAGCTACATGTAAGAGAATGAAACTGGATTACTGTCTAACCCCACATACAAAAGTAAACTCCAAATAGATCAAAGACCTGAATGTAAGTCATGAAACCATAAAACTCTTAGAAAAAAAATATAGGCAAAAATCTCTTGGACATAAACATGAGCAACTTCTTCATGGACATGTCTCCCCAGGGAAGGGAAACAAAAGCAAAAATGAATGAATGGGACTATATCAAACTAAAAAGCTTCTGTACAGAAAGGGATACCATCAGTAGAACAAAGAGACATCCTACAGTATGGGAGAATATATTCATAAATGACATATCCGATAAGGGGTTGACATCCAAATTATA
Organism: Phataginus tricuspis; assembly: GCA_029783875.1. NCBI lineage: Eukaryota > Metazoa > Chordata > Mammalia > Pholidota > Manidae > Phataginus > Phataginus tricuspis. Next base: position 17,806,381 of record JAQQAC010004068.1, read on the forward strand.
TAAAGAGCTCATGCACCTCACCAAACAAAAAGCAAATAAGCCAATTAAAAAATGGACAGAGGAGCTGAACAGACACTTCTCTGAAGAAGAAATTCAGATGGCCAACAGGCACATGAAAATTTTCATCAGAGAAATGCAAATTAAAACTACAATGAGATATCACCTCATACCAGTTAGGATGGCCACCATCCAAAAGACAAACAGCAACAAATGTTGGCGAGGATGTGGAGAAAGGGGAACCCTCCTACACTGCTGGTGGGAATGCAAATTAGTACAACCATTGTGGAAAGCAGTATGGGGGTTCCTCAAAAAACTCAAAATAGAAATATCATTTGACCCAGGAATCCCATTCTTAGGAATTTACCCTGAGAATGCAGCAGCCCAGTTTCAAAAAGACATATGCACCCCTATGTTTATCACAGCACTATTTACAATAGCCAAGAAATGGAAGCAACCTAAATGTCCATCAGTATATGAATGGATAAAGAAGATGTGGTACATATACACAATGGAATATTATTCAGCCATCAGAAGAAAACAAATCCTACCATTTGCAGCAACATGGATGGAGCTAGAGGGTATTATGCTCAGTGAAATAAGCCAGGTGGAGAAAGACAAGTACCAAATGATTTCACTCATCTGTGGAGTATAAGAACAAAGAAAAAACTGAAGGAAGAAAACAGCAGCAGACTCACAGAACCCAAGAATGGACTAACAGTTACCAAAGGGAAAGGGACTGGGGAAGATGGGTGGGAAGGGAGGCATAAGGGGGAAAAAGGGCTACTAAAATTAGCACACATAATGTAGCAGGTGTGGGGGTGGGGTGGGGGGACACAGGGAAGGCAGTATAACACAGACAAGACAAGTCGTGATTCTATAACATCCTTCTACGCTGATGGACAGTGACTGCAATGGGGGTATGTGGTGGGGACTTGATAACGGGGAGTCTAGTAACCATAATGTTGCTCGTGTAAATGTATATTAATAATAGCAAAATAAAAAATTATTAAAAGAAAAAATGAACAGAGCATCAGCAAACTGAAGTCTTTTATAATTTCAAGTAGTCAAATATACATCCACCGAAGGAGAGGTGAGAAACAGAATGACTGAAAATATATTGGAGAAAAAAATGGTCAAAAATTTTCCCAATGTGATGAAATCCCACATATGAAAGAAACTCAATAACCTCCAAGTACAGAAGACACAAAAAACTTGAAGAAAACTATGCCAAGGACATAATGACCAAATCAACCTATAGACTTATTGTAAATCTCATCACATCACAGCAGCCGTTTGTAGAATATGACAAGCTGATTTAAAAATATGTATGGAAATGTAAAAAGACCTAAAATAATTAAAACAGTCTAAAAAGAATGAAGTTTGAGAAACTTTCGGACCTGATTTCAAGTTTTGTTCTAATACTACATTAATCAAGACAGTATTAATGGTATCGATATAAAGTCTAACATACACATTATTAGAATAAACATACCAGAAATAGACTGTGGATAAATATGGTAAATCACCCTGATTAGGCCAAAGTGCCCTGGTGGCAGCTGTCAGCCATTCCAGAAGTGTCTGATTCCCTGAGGTGTGACGGGCATTTTGCAACCGCTGCTGAAGGGAAGGGTGAGTCGTCAGGGAAGCCAGTCTATTCATCTCAGTACCCGACATAAGAATGCTTTCCACCCACATATCCCAAAGATGTAAAAGCCATGAAGGCAGAGATTCCGATGGCCTCTGCCTGTACTGTGTGGTCACATCCACCAGCTCATCCTGGGTGTAGGTGCAGAGCATGGAGTGCTCCACAACCTGGGGAGGGGGCGGCTCCTCCTGAAGAGCCCAGGGTTGTTTCGTTTTTATATTCTTAATTATAGCTGGGCAGGCCTTTAATACAGGAGAGGCTGGTACCTTGGGCGGTGGCCTCGGCAGCAGATCGGCTCATGGCCCCACTCCTCTCCTTCCTGCTCCCCCAGCTCCTCCACCATCTCTGGGGTTGAAGGCACCACTCCTTCCTCCCCCTTCCCCACGGCCTCCTGCAACGTGGTGTGGCTTTTCCTGCCGCCCTCCCCCCCACCCCCCTCACCGCTGCTGCTAAGGAATCTTCCAGGAGCGTGACCTGTCTTTTCAGTAACTGTGTCTCTTCCTTAAGGGCATCCCATAGGTTCTCGCCCAGCTCCTCCAAGCGATGCTGAAGTGTGTCTCTGTCCCGCCTAAGTCCCTCTCTGGCCTTGCTAACCCTCTTGATAATCCTCCCTTTCTCCTTGATAGCCCTTTCTTTCCCGGATAACATGTTCCACTATCTCTATGAAAAGAGACCCTACAATGCCAGCTGCCACACGGCCACTTAGGGCCTCTAAGCAGTCTTCTGTCTCATGGAGGGCTAATTCTGCAGCTTCTGGGGCCGTTCTGCAGAAGGCCCACCCCTCTAAGAGGTGCTTTACCCTAGACCAATTCCCCACTAGGGGCTCCCAAAATGGAAACCCCACAGATGGGGGGACAATAACAAGTGGAGCTGCACCCTCTGCTGCCGCACCCACTGGGGCCTCCCCACCATCCACAGCGGGGGTTCCGGGCATCTCCCCACCATCTCCAGGGGCAGCCCTCCCAAAGGTCACACCCATTTAGACAGATTTTGTGTTCAGAGGTCCTGCCAACTACCATCAGATGTAACTCCAGGGAGAGGAAATCCTTGGGCAAAATACTTGTAAAACCAAAATCAGTCAAAGGGAGAAATAAAGTTTAAAACCCGGTTATGGCTTACAAACTGCGGGTCTGGTGTCCATCTCTTTACAGTTTTACAGCTCCAGCAGAAGCATACGAAGCCTCCCCCGACCCTGTCAGGTTCAGATAAGCCCTCAGTCACCCAGGTAATTGCCCATTGATATGGAAATCAACTACTGCTCTCCAGCCCTTAGGAACGCTTGTTGATATGGAGATGCACTAAAGCTAGGTGAGACATTCTGGAAATTCTGCAATTTTACCCATACAGACTCACATATACGTAATAAATTAATTTTTGAACTAAGTGTGATTTATTAAATGGCAAAATGATTATTGTTCTTTTTAACAAATGGCATTGGAAAGAATTGCAATGTCTGTGTTAAAAAAATATATATCTTAAAACTTTACCAACTGTAACTCATGCCATGAACAAAAATTAATTCAAAATAGATCATAGACCTAAATATAAAAGTTAAATGTCTAGGAGTAAATATTTGAGACCTTGGGGAAAATATACAAAAAAATACCCTTGAAAGAGAAAATTGAAACTAAAACCATCTGCTCTCTAAAGGACATTGTAAAAAAAAATAAATAAAATAAAAGGCAATCTATAAGCAGAGGAAAATATTAGAACCATATACGACAAAAAATATATAAAGAACCTTCACAACTCAAACAAAACAATTTTTAAAGAGTGAGAAGATGCAAACACACACTTCACAAAAGAGGTACAAAAATGGCCAATAAAAGCTTGAAAATTCTGTTTAGCCTATTTGCCCCAATTGTTATCTCCCACCTCAGGCAGACAAAATGTTAAACAATTGCCTCTGATTATCTAGACAAATGCCACTGGGAAAAAAGCTGTCTTCCCTGAGTGAGCTATGATTACCAGCTGTTCATTTGCAAGTCCACTGCAGAGCTGAGGAGGAGGAATGGGGACAGGCCAGGTTAGAATGTCATAAATTCACTGTTCTTACTGAAATTCACTGTTATTACTGAAATTCATCCATTTGTCCAGAATAAAACTCCCCAGATTGCTCCAAATTCTTTGCTAAATTCCAGATCTCTGAAAAAGTGTATTTTGACTATTTTTGCCAATGTCTTCATTGCTTTAATGGAGGAGAGAAGTTTTGGAGGTACTTAATCCCCCATGTTTTCTGAAATCCCCTCCCTATTCCTCACCTCAATGCATATTCTTTCCATCCATCTGTCTAGCAAACTTTTGCTGTTCTTAAAATTCTAAATTTTCTTTGGGATCTCACTTAATGTGTATTACCAATAAAATTTCCATTTATACTAGGCATATAGGGTTTTGTACAAATAATCATAAAAAGAGGCATTTTATTCACAAAATCCCTTAATAATAGTCATACCCACACACACAAATGCAAACCCCTGCTCATACAATTCCTACAGTGACAGTAGTATTCACTAATTTATGTCCCTACATGCTTATCAACTGGCTTACCTCTGCTTATGAAGGAGAGAAACAAGTAAGAGCTAGTATATCGTACAGAGAGCAATTTCCATAAGGGTAATGAGCTTACCACCTATGCCAGCACCATGATATCTTCATCAGAAACTTTGGCCCTCAACAGTTGAAGACAAAAGAAACTGGAAATGCAATAAAGGTCTCTTCACTTCACCACCTGCCTTTCGATGAGAAATAGAAGACAAAGACCTAGGACCTCAAGAGCTGGACTTAAAGATACTCAGAAAAGCTTCTGATGTGGCCTATGCATTTTCAAGCCATCCAAATCTTGATCTGCCCAGTGTTGATTCTTCAGTTTATAAACGCTACTGAAAACCTAGGAAAACTTCCCTGTACAAGGTAGAGACTGCACTGCTAATGTTGGGCCAATTTTAGCTGTGTTAATTACTAACAAAAAAAAGGGTGTTAAACCTTGAAATATGCAAGTGAAAAAAAGTAATGTCTATTTGCATCAAACCTACATTTCAAGTGTTATTCCTCTTGAAGCAGCATGATGTTATTCTATAGCAAGAAGTGGGAAGTTTCTATGCAGTGTTGTCTGTTTGTAAGATGAGGCACATTTGGAGTTTTCCTTCCGAGTAACAGTCGTAGAAGGCCCTTATACCAGAGCTTATAAAACACACCAATGAAGACCCCTGGCTCTGGATGCAGCCCGCCAGAAGCTGAGTAATATTCATTTTAAACACAATAATAACTTTGTGCACTAGACAGTATTCATGCAACTGAAAACAACATATGGTCTTCAATAAAATGAAAGGTACACTGGGAAAGGCCAGCTCTAAAGAATATTTTTAAGAAATAGGCATTATCTTTTTTTTATATCCTAAGAAATCCACAAGGGGAAAATTTATGTGGCCCTCCTTTCTTCCAATCAACAACATAATGCTTGGAGAACACCTTAAACCACAAAGATAAAAGAGAGGTAGAATATTTGCGGGCTGTTAGGAGATAGGAGAATGTAACTCAGTACTTAAAAGTGTACTGTCACCACCCCCTATCTTCCATTTGAAGTTCTGTGTCTCCAGTATCTCCAGCTCCTCATAGGATCCATCTTAAAAACCTGAGAAATCATGCTTTAAAAATGCACTTCTCATTGTATTGTACCCGATCCCCAACAGGGTTGTGCAAGTCAGCACATACCATTTTCCTGGAAGAGTAAACATCTCTCTCACTTTCTTCCTTCTGAAAACTCAGCATTTCCCTGTAGAAATCATTTACATTTAAGATGTAATAGGGGGCTGTGAAATGTAGCCATGGAAACCATGACAGCAGAGAAAAAAAGGGAGATTTGGGGATTTAGTGAGTGTTTTTTATTTTTCAAATACAATAGTCCCCTAAGCAAAATCAGTTGTGCCATATGGTGAACGGTATGTGGTCATTTGCTAAGCTTACAAATCGAATTCTGCAAAATCTGATCACCTGCTAAGCCATTGCCCTCCAAGGGCTCCCAAATTCCACTCCTGCGCATTGTTCCCCGCAGGTACTAGAAGCCAAGACTTTACAAACTGCAGACAAACAAACAACACGGAGTATTGAAAATGTTAAGAACCCTCACATAAATATGTCTGGGATATGACAGAAATTCACTAAAATCATTCAACTTGAAAAATTGAGAAATAGTTGATTTCTGAAAGCCATAGACCTTTTTAAAACACTTGATTTTTCTAGCAGCCCTTTTGCCCAGCTGAGAGGATCTACTAAGCCAACGGTAATCTTTTCACGTTTTAACAAACTATGTCAGAGCCCTCATTGATATGGCCTTTGTAATTGCCACATCTTTGTTTCAATATTTTATTTTCCTGTCCTGACATTTCTGAGCTCTCTACAGTTCCTCCAAAGTCTCCTTGCAAATTGATCCGTTTTTACTGAGATTCTCTCTTCCCTGTGGCACTCTATAAATCATGATTAGTAGCCATCAGCTCATGCGTTTGAAATATCCCAACCAAACGCTGTAAGTTTATTAGGCACAGTTTCTGTCTTCTGAGTTACAGCAAGCAATGGATTTATCAAACATTTTGTCATTTTATAACACAGACCACCATCTTTTCAAGCTCCTGTAATAGTTCCCTCATTATTCCCTGTTAGGTCCCAAAGCCAAAGCTAAGACAAATATCTGAGGTTTTGATATAGCAACACTTCATTTCCCTTACAATTTATATACCACTCAGTATTGCTACAATGCATCCCAGCCATAAACATTTGTTACTGTATTTATGTATCATCATTCTGAACACTATTCTGCTGAGTCAGGATGAGTGTAGCCCTGGCGGTGTATGTCAGGCTGTAACTTGCCTGGCCCTGGTCCCTGTACCTCCGGGGCAGGGCGGAATGTGTTCCCAGCCCAGAGCAAATAAACCTTTGAAGCCGGAGTCAGTCAAAGGGAAAAATAAAGTGGGAGAAACCCATTTATTGCTTACAAGAAGTCGTCTGCTCTCGCTCGCCAGTGTCTCTCCCAGACCTAGCTGGGATGAAGCCCAAGAAAAAGCTCCCTGGTCCCCGCTCAGTCTCCTCCCCACCCACCCTGTAATCACCTACTGATATGGAGATGGACCGCTTCTCTCCACCCCTTGGAAACCCCTATTGATATGGAGGTGCACTGAGGCCAGGTGAGAGATTCTGGAAATCTTGCAGTTTTACCCACAGTCCCACATGACAACATGTAGAACCAGATGTTTTTCTTCTGGTGGAGGCTGATAGGGAGATACTGCTCTGTGGATCCCTCATATTTCTGCAAATTTTGTGAGCAGAGGCACTGACTGCCTGTACTCTGGACTATCTTTTCAAGGATACATAGCAAACAGTCTCACAAGATAGAAATAGGGTCTCCCTCCAGAATGAGAGGAAGACAAGCTCACTGCCCATTATAAAAGACTTGGGTTCCCTAAGCTCAGGGTTTCTCTCTTGTAATGCAACTCACGTGGATACAAGTGTCAGCTGGCCCTCTTCACCTCACCCTATGGGAACTAGGCTTACCCAACCTACACGAGAAAATGCTGATAATCTAGCTACTACGATTGCTATAATAACTTTCCTTGTCTCTGACATAGGAGTCTCCCATCTTCTGCCAGCATCCATGAGACTATGGCAGAGTAATTTACAAGCTCAGAGGGAGGGTAAAATATCAGACGAGACCTTTTCGCAGTTGCTAACCATCAGAAGTAAAGCAAGTCATATAGCCAAGACCAAAATCAGTGGGGACAGAAAGTACATTTCTCCTGTGGAGGTGGGGCAGAAGGGAAGGTAGGAAGTGAATATTTGCTGAATAACAGCCTAAGTACCATATTGTCTACCACCGTATCTAATTATAATTTATTCTTATTTAGAATCCATGGATTTTATTGGGAAAATAATAATATATAAGTGCTGAGTCTTAGAAGGATCGAGAAATGAGCAAAAAATGTCAATAGCTCCAATGTCCATAGTGTTTTATCCTTTTCTGTTTCTTATAGACACATAACCTCTCCTTCCCTATTTTGAAGATTTTCTTATTACTTCCCCCTGTTCTCATCAATCCTTTCTGAGATCTTTAATGCCAGCTAAAAGTATTTATGAAAGTCTTAAAAACAAAGAGAAAATCCTAAAAATGGCATTCCAGGGTTCGAGTTGAATATAAAGAAGCCAATGGGACCTCCAGGGGCTCTCTAAAACCAAACCATAGCAGTGGTAAATGTCATTCCTCTGACCCATCTGCCACCATTTGGACTCCACTCCAGCAGCAGGTACCACTGAAGGCAGCATGCTGAAGGATGGGTTTAATTTAGCTGTTAGAGGATGCTGTGATCCTACTTGGTCAAACCATGATTGTTAAGGCAGCAGCGTTTGTAACAAATTAATATTATTTCCTTGAATTCCTCGAACTACAAGGGATTCATAGAACATGAGAAATAAACTTTCCCTTCATCAGCAAGCTGTTCTGCAATAGGTGCTGGATAGGGACTTCCTACTAGGTTTCAGTAATATAGGACAAGGGGCTTACAAACACATGACAGATTAGATTCTGGAGCTAAAGTTAAGCGACTACTTTCAATTAACAGAAAAGGTATTGAAAGTCCAAGAATTTAAGCACTCAATCAAAAATAAGTCTCTTGCAAAATTATCATCAGAATCAAAACTTGCAAACCAGTGTTTTATCTCCTATATTCCCCATCCACCTACCGACCACACAACAAATGTTGAAAACACACTAGTACACAAATCAAATTCTCAGCTCTGACATGTTCAGTTTTTTAAAATTGTGTGCAGTTGTCACAACCTCAATATTTTCCTTCCATCACACTCTCACTGAGCAGGTATTATATTGAAAGCCAGTTATTTTAAGAGAAAATGAACTACTCCAGGCACGGTGGGTACCAGCATATATCCAACACCTACTTGCTGATATATTTAAAATTAGTCTTATACTTACTTACCTGAGGCTTTCAGATAACAAAAGCATCTATTTATTCAGAGGTATCTTCCCAAAATGAACAAGAAAAGTAAAGCCATCTGGCTTTGCACTCATCTTTACAAGTATAATGGGCAGAATTAGAATAAAGAATGATGAAAGCATGCTAGGTGGGACAGGGGACAAACAGGCTATCATGTCTGGAACACTGTGTCCTATAGGTGCCAAAAAAAACAGATGCAAATAAAAATTAAACTGTGGGGATTTTAAACGACTCACAAGTTTAGGTTTTATCTCATGAACTTTTTTTCTATTAAGGTATTATTGATATGCGTTATATATCTTATGAACGTTTTACATGAAAAAACTATGTGGTTACTACATTTACCCATATTATCAAGTCCCCACCCATACCCCAATGCAGTCACTGTCGTTCAGTGTAGTGAGATGCCACAGAGTCACTATTTGCCTTCTCTGTTGTGCTACACTGTTTTCCCCGTCTCATGAACTGTTTTGAAAGAGAAAAATTACATGATCCACATTTTAGGGAGAACTCGATGGGATAGAGTCCGGAGTGGCTGGGAGAAAGCCAAGCCTGGGGGCCGGGACAGTTAGAAAAGAGTCACTGAGCCCTTGAAAGGAGTTTCCCAAGGACCTGCCTGGGTGGGTCTAAGAGGAAGGGGCATTACTGAGGCTAACTTGTCTAAACTTAGTGATTGATTTTTATGATTTTGTAATTTTTTAACAAAATTATAAAAATACCTAAAGGCAATGAAATATCAGTAATGACCCTTTTACTCTTTGATAAAATATAGAGAAAAATATGAGTATCCATTCATCTATCACCCAGTTTAACGAATAAATTGCTACAGATATAAATAAAGCCATTATACGCTCTTCCCAAAGCCCAATTCCTCCTTCCTTCCCAGAGGCTCCCTCTATCCTAAATTCAGTATTTATCCACATCCTCTCTTTCTTCTCTTCCTTTAATCCAGTCTCTGTCTGCTGTCACCACCATCTTTGCTCAGTGAAGCAATATTCACTTGCTAAACCACAATGTTAAATATTTACTTATAGTGTGTCTGCGTTTAAGAGGAATTATCCAACTGGTCTCTTTCTTCTCTATACACTGGGCTTTCCCACTGTGGTCACAGAAAACCCCTTCTCCGCACATCATAAAACCACATACATTTTCCCATTTACTCCTTGAACATTTGTTGTAAGCCAATTCTGTGCCGTCTACTCCACTAGGCACTGTATATACAACAACAGACATGGGTAGCCCATTATAATTGCTTAGCAGATATCATCAAATGACTGAATAATGGACTCTATTCCTATCCTCAAGAACTTACATCATAAGGAAGGAGAAGACACAGCAACCATTTGATACATGATATTGGAAAGAACAATAAAGAGCTGTAGGATTACAAACCTAGATATTCTAAAAGCACCCCCACCCCCTGCCTGGTTTATCCCACAGTGTATCAGAATCTTGTCACTTAATCTGATGACCTGCCACTTAAACATTTGCAGACTATTACCATTCCGGTACCTCCGTGAGGTAAAAATGTTAAGGAAATACACTAGTCAAGGTAGAAGATACTACAGGACAGGCCAGACCATGCCCACTTCTCCCAGAGCGGAGTGGAGACCCAACGCCAGCTCATTGCCAGACTTCAACTCAGATGACATCTGGACTAATCCCTGTAAATTCTGTCCACACAAGGGCCACTCCAGAGAGATTTCTCTGTCTTCCGCTCCCAATAGTCGGGACCTACCTTGACTATGGGGTAGGAGAGGATTACTTCCTCATCATAGTTACCCAAAAATAACAATAAGTATAGCAGAACGAATAACGACAACTAGCATATATTGAAGACTTCCTATATAAGCGATTTGTGTCTGAAATTTCACATGCTATCTCACATCCTCACAGCTTCTTTATTAAACATCAGGTCTCATTATTGCCCCAATATCTCCTGGGAAGTTCCCAGCTGGCCCTCAAGGATGGCGAGTAATCTGTCGAAAAACACAGAGCCAGAAAAGGCAGAGGTACACCTATGCGAAAGCTACTAATCCTTTAGGAAAATGTTGTGATAATAAAAGTAAGTTCTGGTGCCCTTAGCAACCAAATACTGGCAAAACAGTAGTAATAACATCAGGAATAGCATAGTGCCCGAAAGAGGGACAGCCTGAGCAGGCAGAAGATGATCCTTGCTGGAGGAGGCACCTTGTCAAAGGCACACAACACAGTCTATATCAACAGCATTGTTCATCTGTTTACTCGGCCACCAAGAATAGGCTGAGGACTCGCGTCCTGTGTGCTTGTCCCACTGTGCTGGGTTGCACATCGCCTAGGGCAGCAGGCCTTCAGCTGCGGTTTGTGTTTGTAACAGTCATTACCATGGTTCCCTTATGGTTTAGAGACAGTCATATATATTTTTAAGCTTGGTTGATTTTATTCATGGAATCCACCCAACAGTTGACACATTACAAGTGGTATAAATCCGTATTTTCTAGTGTGTATCAACATCTCACAGTTACAAAGGATTGCATTCTAGAGTAGAAAGGTCTTTTTAAAATGACATGCACGCACGACACTCCTGCTCAGAGCACCCAGCTGTAGGCTCCTATTGCTGGTGGGAGCTGGGATAGTGTCCTTGGACCTTGGCTGGCCAAGGCCTCGCAGAGGTCCCCTGGGCAGCACAGTGCAAAACGGCAAATGGTCTCATCTCAGGTGCCAAAGCCAACGGATGCTAGAGGCTATTATGAGCAAGGTACTGATGGAGGAGAAGGACATCTACATTCTTGGGAAATGAGGTGCATTCTTTAGTGTTCTTTAGGACAGAATTATTAACTTCCCTTCTGTACCATCTCCCAAGAAAGTTTCCACAGAAGGTGTAATGTGTGAGCTGGATTCTCTAGGTGAAATAAGAATTCGCCAGGTGGGAAAGTGGGTGAAGGCTCAGCAAGTGCAGAAACGTGGAGGCACTGGAATGTTCTCAGCCTGGATTGAGATGAGCCATGAGGTACACATACACTGTTATGTGAGACAGTACTATTTACTGGTTTCTTAAATATTATATCAGGGTTATATTTAAAAATCTTCAAAATACTATTTTTGAAATGGTATTTTGTTATACAGATGAGTCCCAATTTATTTAACCATTCACTGACTGTTGGGCATTTAGGTTTCTTCCGATCTTTCTGCTTTACAAACAAGGCTGCAGAGAATATCATTGTATGTAAATTTCCATCTGTTTTTCTGATTATTTAGCATATATTCCCAGAAGTGGAATGTTCAGCAAAGGGAAATGGAAATAATACAAATTTCTGGATTTAGAGTGACAAATTGCTTGCCAGAACGTGGCACCACCCGACTTGCCACACAGCCATGTAAGGGTGCCAGCTTTACTGTACCATTTCCACTTTCTGGTATTAATTTTTCAAGAACTGCTGATGTAATTGCAGTAGAATAGTGTCATTATTTGAATTTGTATTTCTTTGAATATTTTCTTCTCAAGGTAAAAATGTCATTTGCTCGTTTATGCATAATAACACATCTCTTCTTTTGGAAATGTTGCTCTGAAAAGGAGATTATCAATGTCTATATTGCCTCTTTCTACAGAATCTAGGGAGTAGAAAGGGGTACTTCCTAATATTTTGACCTGGTCTAACAGGGTGGGGAAGGGGAAGTGGGGGGAGTGCTTTTAATTCTCAAACTACTTGCCCAGTTAACCAAAGGTCGCTGAGCCTGTTGTTTAGCAAGTCCTGGGGCATGACCTGGAAGCAGAAGGGTGAGAAAAGGAGACTTGCCATCCCTCTCCATAATAAGGTAATGTCCCACACTGCTGTCTCCTCTTTCTTATTTTCTGAAAAGTACTGTCTGCCTTTGGGGGAGGTTGTGTGCACTCTTTACAATTTCATAAGTCAAAATTTACATGGTCACATGTGACAGAAACTTAATTCAAAATAGCTGAAACAATAATAGTCATTTGTTGGCATCAGTAACTGAAACTTAGGGGCTCTATCCAGAAATTAAAATAATGAGCACAGCCTTATCCTTTCTTACTCCTTGTTTAGACTTTATTCATCTGGATGGACTTCACTTGCAGGCAGGCTTTCTCTCCATTATGGTCCACATGAACCTCACCTTTTGGGGATCTTAGTGTCCAAGATATCAGGAAGAGACAGTGCCTCTTTCCCAATCATTTTAGCAAAAGTTGAGAAAGGGCTTTTACTGGTCCATCTTGGAAAATTTACCCACGTTTGTACCAACCAGCAAAGCCAGGAAGGATTGGCACTGTGCCTACTCTTGGAGCTAGGGACCAGGCAGCCCCGCCTGCCCGACCCAGGTGGGTAATGGGAGGCCTGAAGCCCCCAAACAATACTGAGACCGTGGTGCACCGGGATATTTAACAATTAGCTCTCTGGGGTGGGGAAAAAGCCCTGATTTGTAGCAATTGCTGATTTTTCATCGTGCAAACACTTCCATCATGAGCGATGGAAAGCTACCAACGAGATGTCTGTAGAGGATGAGTTGGGAAGAGACACACAACTGGCTCTCTCACACTTGCGTGGCTGGCCCACAAAAGAAAACTCGGGCAAATGCACCAGGTCCCTCCTTCTTGTCCTGCTGGGTCTCCCATCTCCCCTCCATAAACATGTCATACACCATACAGCCTTATTATTATCAGTTAGATTGATAAATTAGACTTCAGGAGATTCCATCCCAGGAGGGGCTCTCAGATGGAGATGAAGACAGAAGCAGGAGATAATCTAAATCTGGGGCAGAGGATAGAGTTTTCCTGAAGCAGGGTGGGGGGCCCACAGCAGGGATTGAAGGAGAGAGACATTTTCCTAGAGGAAAAGGGAGAGTGCACAGTTAACTTCCCTACGAAGAAGGCTGTAACAGTGATGACTAATAGAGAATCTGAAATGTTTCCTCGTAGATGCTTGGGATTAGTCATTTTTAGTCTTTTGTTTCATGATTTTTTTCTATAACAAAATATTCCCTACCTACCCCTGATCCTTGGCTACATCATCACCCACCCACAGGAGTCAGTATTGTTGTGTGTTAAAGGGGAACAGTAGGCGCAGGGTTTTATGTGGCAACAGCAAAATAAGAAGACATTCAAAGTAGAGATGGGAGGATGGGGCATTGAAAGCATTGTGGAGAAGTTACTGACTCATGGACACTAGGGAGCAAATGAGAAAAAAATCTCCTTTCCCCAAAAAAACACTGGAGAAAAGTTACCCATGGAAAGGACGTGTTTGTGTGTGTGTGCATGAATTCTTTGTCTATGGCTTCAGCTCATTGCTTTTTCTGTTGTGTTCTTCACATGTTTGCTTTGGTTTATGCCTTAGTTGGATTCCCCAGAAGAAGTCTCTGAGATGAGGAGCTCTAGAGACATTCCTCGGAAAGAGTAGTAGGGGGATGGAGAGGCGGGACAGTAAGGGCAGGGGGCCAAGGAAGCTTGTGATATCCAAAGTCCCATGGAGGCTGACTGGCATAACCCCCAGGGAAGCTCTAGATAATAAAGTCATGGCCCTAAATTGTCCTGATCAGAAGATAAGGGAGATTTGTCTCTAAGACTTTGGCTCAGTGCTGTCTCAGAGTGGTTGTTTGAACTTTGGTGTTCAAACACAAATTCCCATGCAGTCCTGACCCTCCATGTGCACAGGCAGAACATGTTCTGGCAGGCGAAGAGAAGTCTCTGAAGAAGAGAAGCAGGTCCCAGGATTTAGAAAGGAAAGCATACCAGAAGCCAGCACAACAAAAATGGTAAAGGGTCCATGGGAACACGTGAAGGTCTGACAGTGACTGCTGCAAATTGCTGCATGTATTCTTTATACATTAATGTTATTAACTTCTGTCACACTTGTCGAACATGTTTTCCCAAGATCACTGTTGGACTTATAATTCTACTTATGTTATTTTCTGATATACAGATGTTTTCAACGTTTATATGTAAGAATTTCAATTAGAATTTCTTTGCACAGGAAGGGCTACATCAATCTTGTTTATCCGTTCCTACCCTAAGGCCTTACACATATTATCAGGTTAGTTAATATTGGAATTATATTGTACATATAGTTTTGTATATTCCACATTTTCCAGTTTTAGGAACTTCTGTTAAAATCCTATCATCTTTCTCATGTTTTAAACACTGCTTGTGAATTTCAGTGTGGGATGTAGAAAGACACTCTACTTAAACATGAGAAAAATCTAGATTATCTTAAAAGATCATAAATTTTTTAAAGCTCATCAGAAGGTTAAGATCACAAGGCAAATACCTGCTGAGAAAGCAGTAAAAGCAAAATCCATCTGAAGGGGAGGAAATACATTTGAGCCCAGGACCTCGCTTTGTATTAATGAAGCAAAACTGCTACAACTGGCGAAGACTGCGGCAGGGGGCCTGGTCAGGATGCCCATCACAAGCTGCACACCGAGTCCCAGGCATAGTCAGTCTCCTCTGAAGGAAGAGGAAGGACGTGCTAAGAGACCCTCTAAGTATGTTGCAGGTACGCGCTGTCTGCCGAAAGCCAAGGGGACAGGAATACAGAGAAAACTGCGGCCCGTACTAAGCACAACACAGCAGAAGCGCACGGATGAAGGAATGAAAGACCATGCCTCACCGAAGGCAGTGATGTCAACGGCACACCACAAACCCAGCTCAAGCCCGCCCTAGAATGACTCAGTCACCCACACTAACAACCTGGGAGAAGAAAAGGCTTGCCCATTTCCAGGCAAAAATAGTATTTAGCGCGTTCTCTCTTTCTCTGCATGCAGTGTGTAGCATTTGATAAAAAATTATGAGGTACACATAAAATCAAGGGGAAAAAACGAATGCCTTGTCAGAAGATAAAGCAAAAAAGAAACAAATCCAGAGATGCCCCAGTTGTCGGCACTATCATTAGGGACTTTTATATAACTATGATTAATATGCTAAAGGATCAAGTGGGAAATATGGACAATACACAGGAACAAATGGGGATTTCAGCAGGGAGACGAAAATGATAATTAAAGGTCAAAAGAAAACGCTAGAAGTAAAAATTATCCCACAACAGAGCTTTGGCATACATAAAGCAACAACTGATAGAACTGAAAAGAGAAATATGCAAATCTATAATTGAAATTAGAGAAGTCGACACTTCCCTCTCATTTATCAAGAAGTACAAGTAGACAGAAAATCAGTAAAGATGTGGGATTCCTGAACATTGCCAAACAAATTGACCTGACATTCATAAAATACTGTAGTCTTCACAAAACAGCAGGTAAACATTTCTTCCAAGGGCACATGAAAAATTTATCCTGACAGACCGTGTTTTCAGATAAAAACAAATCTCAGTAATATAAAAGGAGTAAAATCATAGAAGATATGTTTTCTGACCACAGTGGAATTCACTGGAAATCTGTAACTGAGAGATATCTAACAAATCTCCCCATATATTGAAAGAGTAAGCGATACCCTTCTAAATAATCCAGAAGTGATAAAATTGAAAGAAACTTTAAATAAACAAATAATCCACAAATTCAAGATGAACATGTTTAAAGTCTGTATGCTAAAAACAGTCAAACGTTATTGAAGGAAACTAAAGATCTAAACAAATGGAGGGGGCATATACTGCACTTATGGGTCAGATGTTAAGATGTGGATTTTCTCCCTTAACATGCTAATTTAAAAATTTTTATGGACAAACAAAGGAACTAGAAAAGACAAGACCATTTGGAAAAATGATAAATGAAGTTGGAGGACTGATATCATCTGGTTTCAAGACTTAGTATAAAGCTGCAGTAATCAAACCAGTGTAGCGTTGGTGTAAGAATAGACATTACATGGAACAGAATCAATAAAATACATGGAATAGAACACAGATTTTAGAAACAGACTCACATGTGATTTGTCAAATGATTTTTGACAAAAGCATCAAGATAATTTAGTAGAGGAAGAATTCTTTTCAACAAATAATTTTGAAATAACTGTAAATTGTATTAAAAAAATGAAAAAAGAGAAGAACTTCATCTCTTCCATTGCATCATTGTCTTGCCAATGGGTTTCAGCCCCCAGCAAGCTCGCTATGGACTCAGTGTGACCAAAGAAATGACAGTAGAACATTCTTGGGGTGAAAGGGTTTATTACCTGGCTGGTTCTCCCGGGGGTAGGTCGAGCACCGGCATCTCTGCCTCTGCCCAGAGCACTGGGCCGAGCTCTCTGTACAGCACAATAATAGCTTATTGCCTAAAGGTGTGGATGCGGTAGCCTAGCAACAGGCCAGTTACATCATCAGGTGGTTTAAGTTCAGTGAGGATCCTGGCCATAGGAACCCCAACTTCCCCACAATCATATATAAAAATTAACTCAAAATGGAGCATAGATTTAAATGAAAGTGTTAAAACTATAAAATTCTAGAAAAAAAACTGTAAAAGAAGGTCTGTGACCTTGGTATAGAAAAGATTTCTTGGATAAGATACAAAAAGCACTAATCTTAAAAGGAAATATTAATAATTTGAACTTAATCAAAATTTATAACTTCTGCTTTTTGGAAGGACTAAAGGAACAGAAAAGACAAGCCACAGGCCTGGAGAACCTATTAGCAAAACATCTGATAAATGATTTGTATCCAGGATATACAAAGAACCCTTACAACTCAACAAAAACAACCAAATCTTTAAAAATGGCAACAATCTAGACAATTCACCAAAGCAAATAGATGAATGAGAAATAAGCACATGCAAAAATGTTCAACAGTAATTGTTATTTCGAAATGCAAATTAAGATCACAAGTTCTCAGAAAGGGTTAATTCGGCAGGCCTGGGCTGCTGGAACCTTGCACATTCCAAAGAAAAGCCTGTGTTCAGGAGTAATCCTTGGAATGTTCCATGGGCTATTCTGCCTGATAAGAGTGTTTTTGTGTGCCTGAGTGTGAGTTATGCTTTATTTATGGAGAACACCTGTTTTTGTACTCCCAAGGACTTAGGCTATGTCGTACCAGTTTGACTAGGCAAATTTATCCTGACGATGTGATTTCTAGATGTGGAAAACAATGAAGTTCCTATGGCCAGGATCCTCACCGGAACCTAAACTACTTGATGATGTAACTGGCCTGCTGCTTCCACACCCACAGGCAATGAGCATGATTGACTGAGTCACTGTATGAAGAGCTCTGCCCAGTGCTCTGGGTGGAGGCAGAGACAGAGGAGGATTGCAGACCTGCAGACTGCTGGATGCAGATATAATTTTAGTGCTCGACCTATGCCGGGAAAACAAAGCCGGGTGATAAACCCTTTTACCCAAGAATGCTCAGTCGTCACTCCTCGGTCTCACTGAACCCATAGTGAACTTGCCCAGGGCTGAAACCCAGTGGCAAGACACTAGGGAACACCTGGTTTTGCTTGGGGTGTCAGGGGCCTGGGTCAGAGTACCTGAGGTCAGTGACGCATGCACTGCACACCTATGTTGCTGATCCCCAGGAAAACTCGGACACCAAGGCTCAAGTGAGCTTTCCTAGTTGGCATTATTTTGCACATGTCACACATGATTGCTGGGAGAATCAAACATATTCTTATGGCATCCCACTGGGTGAGGACACTTATTAGCTTGCAACATCACCCTATGCATCTTTTCCCTTTGCTGATTTTCAGTCTCTGTTCTTTCACTGTAATACATTGTAACAATAAGTATAACAACTGTTTGAGTCCTATGAGTCCTTCTTGCAAAATACTGAGTTTGGGGGTGGTATTGAGGACCCCAGATGCAATGAGATAATACTCCATACTAACTTGAATGGATAAAATAAAAAATATTTACATGACAATCAACAGTTGCAGGTTTGACAAAAATTAAAAACACCTGCATCTGGCACAGGCTATTGGTAGGAAAGCAAACTGGTACATATAGCTTCTTTGGAAACAGTTTGCTAATTTCTTATATAGTTAACAACACTTATCACGTGACCCAGAAACCTACTTTTAGATATTTAACAAAGAAATGAAAATATATGTCCACACAAAGACATGTATGCCAATGTTTTTGGCTGCTTTATCCATAATTGACAAAAACTTCAAATGTTCAATGTCTGGTGGGTTAAAGGAGCAAGACACAGAAAACTACATACTCATACTGTATGATTCTGTTTATGTGACATTTGGTAAAAAGCATCACATTGAGACAGAAATCAGACCAGTGATTGCTGGGGGCTAGGATTGGAGATTGTAAAAGGGCATGAAAGGTATTGGGGTAATTATTATCTGACTGTATATATTTGCTAAAAACAAAAGCAATTTATGAGTCTAAAATTACTTTGTGGGGAAATAAGCCAGATAAAATATTTTTTTCTGATTTAAAAAAAACTGAACAGCTGTACATGGAGAGTTAAGTACACATTCAAGTAAAATGTTCAAGGATAGAAACTACTGTCTAATGCATGCATAATATTCTACCATAAAAATGTCTTAATTAATTTAATAACTTCCTTATTGTGAGACACAACAGTAGCTTCTAATATTTTACTATTATAAATTGTCATAAGAACTATTTCTATAGGTTTTCTCCCTATCTTTCCTCAAATTATTTTTTACAAAGCTTTTATTTGTGTTTTTTCTTAAACAGGTTAGAAAATCTCTTAAATTTCTACCTGTTCTTCTAGTGTCTAGTTCCTTTGAAAATACATGAACTCTTAAATTTCTCTGGAATTAAGTTAAAGTCTAAACTTTTTTTCTCTGTCATTGATTTTGATTTAGAAAGCCATCTTCATCCAGTTAGTTGAGTAAAAAATTTTCCTCGCTTCCTCCTTGGTATCTCTTTTGTGATCTTTAAGGACTCAGTTCAAATGTACCCCTCTTGCCACTATTGCTACATGCATACTACTTTGTAATGACCTACTCGTCTGACTTCGCCTTATGTATTTTCATGAGAAGAGACAGCTTTTTACGCATCTTCTGGTGTTCTGAACTCTGACCACCGTGCTGGGCACATAGTAGGGACTTGACAAGAGTGTCTGCTAAATAAATGAATGAGAGGGGTCTGAATAGCTGGGCCTGTTCCTCCGCCTCCACTGCCGTAGTGTGAATGCAGGCCTGCGCCCTGCTCTTATTTATACAGGATAAATCCCTGCCTCTCACGGTCTTGTGGTACAACCCTAAAAATTAGAACTAAGCAGATTTTGTCAGAGAAGCATTTGAGTTGTACACATTTCTTTGTTCTATGCCTCCCATGACATTGGAGGGCTTCATGAAATGATTTGCAGTGAATGGGTTCTCTTTGCTGTAAGACAGTATAGCTAGAAATTTAGATCATAGGTTCTGGAAACAGAATTCTTGGGCTTAGAGGTGAGTTTTGCTACTTACAGTTTTGGAAAGTTAGTGTCTTTCCCTGTGGAACTGGAAAAGTACATCTTTGTTGGGGCCATTCTGAGGATTAGCTGAGATAATGCCTGTCAAGGTCCCCTCGCAGCTCCTAGCACACCGGAAAGACACAGTAAAGGTGAGGCCTCGTTCATTAGCTGTGTTCTCTCTCTAGGGCATCTTTATTACATTTCGCTGAAGGTTTTCTGCAGCTCGCTTACACAGGCTAACGCACTGGGAAGAGAGCTGGTGGCAGTGTGGAGTGTGTATTCCACTGTTTTTGCTGGCCAGGCAAAGGCAACTCCCGATGTCTCTGGCCGCGGTCAGAAGGAGGGGCTGTGCTGCATCCCCTCTGCGTCCAGCCCTGTGGTTCTGGGATCATCATGACTGACAGAAGCATGTTCTCTGCCCGCTTAGTTCTTGTGCCCTGTCTACACAGAGATAAGCCACTATTTTTCCTCTCCGTCCTGGCATCAGCATTCCTCAGTCATCATTTGATGTCTCCTTCCACTTACACATGTGATGAAGGGTCTGAAAGCCTGGAGACCCCCAGTACCCGGCATCACTCATGCTGTGATTTCTCACCTATTGAAAACTGTTCTATTTGGGTGTCATTCCAGCAGCTGGCTTCCTCCTGCTCTTTTTATTTCTCTTGTTTGCTTTACAAATTAGAGAGAAAAATTCTTTCCTCGTTTTTTTATTTCTGTCAGGGGGCTGGAGGCTGGGAGGAAGCTGGTTTTCAAATATATCTTTCTAGATGCCCAGAAAACAGGAACTGTACAGGACTATAGGACTTGCTTTTCAGACTAAGTACACCTGGGATTGTACCTGCTATGTTTCTAGGCTGTAAATAAATATTAAACTGATGCCTCTTTCACCAGGATTTTAACTACAGGCTCGTTTGCTTCTGTGAAATACTGAGACTCGTTTTTTAAATGACTGGTGAAGAGAGACTACAAACCCTGTACTCTAAGCAAATGGTATAGCCTCCCAAGGCCGTCCACCATCTGCCAGCCAAGTGTCTAAATTGCTACAGCTGAATCCCACTGCAGTAAACAACATTAACCAAAAGGTTCAATTTGCTGAATCATTTTCAAGTCCTGAAAAGTGGCCCACATTGACAGTCAGTGTGACATAGGGGGAAAAACATAATTTTACAAAAAGAATGACCTTAGTTTGAGTAATTCACAATAAAGTATGAAGACTAATAATAAAATCATAGTAGATAATGCTTATTGGGAACTGACTTTTTCCTGGGTCCTGGGCTTAGCACTTCACCAATATCATCTTGTTGAATTCTCAACACAACCTTCTGAGGTAAGTACTAACTTTACCCAGTTTTGCAGATGACAAATGTAAGGCTTAGAAAACTTTGGCGACTAAACTCACACAGATGGTAAACAGCAGAACCAGGACCCAAACCCCATCCGGCCCTGCTTGGCACCAGGATTCCCCCAAAGCAGCTGGACCACCGTTCCTCCTTAGCTAATGCAGGCCCCACACAGCAGGAGTAGAAAACAGCAACTACTGGCTTCAGCCCAACAGGTGCTGACTCAGAGGGTCTCAGGTGGGAGCCAAGGACTTGTGATGGAACCACAGCTTAGCCTCTACTCCATAATGACCCCATGATTCTGCATTTCTATCAGAAAAATAGAGGAACATTCTCTAGACTGTGGCTGCAGAAGAGAGAAAGGATGCTAGGTTTGGGGCTAAAGACAAAGCTTTTTGTCATTTGAATAAGTTGCTTCATGGTGCTGCACCTCGACTTCACGTGTCTGAGGCCCATATCATAAGACATACCCTCTGTATCTTCTAGTAGCTTCTAGGGTTGTAATGAAGATCAGAAAAGAGAATGTGGCAAGAAGAACATTGAAAATGGCAGAGTGTTAATACACACATAGACATTTACTACTATAGTATTCTATTTCTTATTCCTCAGGAGAGCCGACTTCACTGCTCTATCTAGCATAACTTGAATGCTGCATTTACCATTTTTGTGCAAACCTCACCAGCACACCTCAGCCCAGTGCCAGTGCCTTTGTCCCCCGACAGCCAGGGTCAGTGACCCATCTGAGGCCGCCCAGGGACCGCTGAGGCCGCCCATCCTCAGACATGGACTTGTATGGTGTGAGGCCCTTGTCCAGAGGCAGCTGTGGGACTAAGAGAGGAAGCTCAGCGGCGCAGGTGGGGTCCAGCGTGAGGCACAGCCCCTTGCAGAGCTCCCCTGCAGGGTCAGGACTCTGGAGGAATTAGCCAGAGATCCAGCGAATATTCCCAACCAAATAGTTTTCACAATGTGGCTATTTCAATTTGGCTTATTTATCCAAACTACACTAGGAAATTCTCATTAAAAAAGAAAAATCTGAACTCTTGGAAAGTGCATCCTTCCGCCTTAATATTGAACATCTGTAGACCCAAAATAGCTGTAACTATTTTAGGGAAAGTATTGACATTGTGATCCCAAAATGAATGTTACCAACTGCGTCATATCGTGTATTTAGAAGGAATCTGGATATGTTGTTTCGCTGACTTAATGAATAAAATCTAAAAGGTTTAATCATCTTTTAAATATCTCATAATCTTTATTTTGACAAATGTCCTCATTGGCCCAGAATTTCAAACCCGAGTGCCTAAAGTAAGACACCAGAGTCATTTTCATGCCAGCAAAAGCAGCAACTCTAAGGCCTTGTGGCCTCGGAATCATCTTATACCTCAACCTGCTGATGGTGCTGCCACGTGATACTGAAACAGCCACCGGGAAATCAAAACCCTCAACCCCTCCAACACTTGGGTCAGCTACACGCTGACAAATAGCTGGATTGATTTCTTTTTGCTTCTGGATATTAGATTTACATTTTTAAAGTAATGACTGAGACAACTGTGTTTTTTTAAAAAATAACTGACTCTGATGATTTGGAAAGGAAGACTGATACAGGAAAAGAGGATCAATTTCCAACTAATTTGGGAAAAAAAGATGATTAAAAACTGTATAAGTAATCCTAACTCAGGGCCCATGGTTATAAGCTACTTAAAGGTTATGGGAAGGAATAAACACAAAGCCCTTGAATAAGGAAAAAGACATCAATACTTCCAGGTACATTGATGATAAAGACTGAATCCCATTTCAGAATCTCTTTGGTAAAATTTTAAATGATGATTATGAACATATTAGAGTAACCTGAAAATAATAAAATTTATTGTATAATGTTACATATATGAGGAAAATTCATATATAATATTACATGCAAACAGTGCTTACATCCATGTGTATGTTAAGAGGCAGACAGACTGCCAATGATCCAGTTATATTTGGCACACTTTTTCCCCTTTCTGTCTTCACAACTTTCTATAGTATGGTTAAAGCACTCATAAAAATGTGAAAATGTAAATCCATTAAAAAATTCATCAATTTTCAAATGATCACTTAGGCACTTTACCAAGCTATGAAAGCCAGCTGCATCTTACACCTGTGGTCACAGGTCACCAGTAATGCTGCACTAGCCACTGTCTCTGTTCCCCAAAACTTGCAGAGCAGGGTTCAGTGGCTTGAGGAAAATTCCAGAAACAATGGCAGAACTACCCTCACACTGCTGCATCATTAACAACCGTCAATGACTTGGACTTAATTAGTGATACAGAACAGCTGGACTCTATAATATGACAAAGTTTTAGTGATTCCTTAGCCAATTTATTCTGCTTTCAGTTTCCTTGTTATGTATGCACAGAGTGATCCATGATAAAAGATATCTCAGTCTAATCAAGGCTAAAAGAACTCTTTTCAACAAGTTAAAATGAATATTCTAAGTGATAAGGAATCATTATGCCATAGTTTAATTGGAAGCAATTTTTCTTCTTTAGTGGTATGTAAAATAATGGTAAAATCTTGCAATTAGTGCTGTCTCAGATTGAATGAAACACAGCCTTACCAGTGGTGATCAACCACAGATGTGTTTAGCAGATTCTGTAACTACTTTGGCAGTCATCCATTATTTGGAACTACTGTCCTCTCCTTTTTTGTTTAACATCACGAACCTATTATTGAGGGAAATCATGAATGAAATTAGCAGGTAGTTATAAATAGAGTTCTCAGAATCAAGAAGGCCAGTGGAATGAAGATGGTTAAGAGTAATTTCAAGAAAAGCAGGTATAAGAGACTTTTATGCCTTCTAATCATCTGGGAGAAAGAACCAATCTTCAGGAAAAGAAAGAATTCCAAGGTGCAGAGAAATCTAGCTCCCAGGAACAAGATTAAAACCCTCACTCACTATGGAATTCTCTCTTCAGCAAAAAAGGTTTTGCCTGGGAGAGGACCAATCCTCAAAAGGAGAGAGAAGACATTTAGGAATAAATGTGGAGTAGAAAGAAAAAGGAAGGGAATCAGAGGCCCCACTTTAGAGAGGAAGAGAAAATGACTGTGACTATGCTGGCCCTTTCATTTAGCAAATATTTATTGAGATGATTATGTGCAGGAACTGTGCTGCGATGAAGGGATTCAAAACTGAGGGACACCTGGGGACAAGCATTACCCACTCAGAAACTTCTGTCGCAGAATGACCATGTGTCCACGTGGCCCCTCCCGTGGGCGGTATGTGAGGTGCTTGACGGCCTGGGGTTGGCCAAATCCAGACCCACCTTAGCAATGGAAACATCTTATTGGGAGACAGACCCCTCTGACCAAGATTTTGTTCCTTGGGGTGGTGATCACACAAAAATAATCCCTTCTAGCAAAGCTCCATAGTCTCTGTCCCCTTGCCCCTGGTACACATGTAGTCTCTGTCTCCTCCCCCAGATAAATAGGTCCTTCCTTGCCCATGACAATGGTGCACAACCTTGTCCAGCCGGTCGCTCCCAAATTCCCTGTGCGTAAGTCCGAGTAAACCCTCATGTCCCACATGGCATCTCCAGGTCTTTCCTTCAGTCTCTCAGTGCTTTCCCTTCACCACCGACCCACTTAGACATGAGACTGGACTTGTGATCACAAAGATACTCAGCCCCTACCCACCCAGCCTAGTGGGGAAGAAAGACTACAAAGAATTATTTGACCATCTATTGGAAACAAAATATGTACAGAGAGCTATTGCAGTTCAGAGGCAATGACAGGCCATTCACAGACAGAGCCCATGGTTTTTCTCCTTCAGAAAATGGGTGCCAGGCCATCACTAGGGACAGAGGTTGTCTCCAGAGAAGCGGACGACAGGGGCACGGAGCAGGGGCACCCTCGGGCAGTGACTCCAGAGGGGAGGACTATGGTTTTCATGACCCCCACAGACACAAAAGCAGAGAAACAGAATTTCTGACTATCGCTGCTCCCTGCCTTCACCTAATGAGGGGTTCATAAGCCCACTTTGACCGTGGTTACCACTCACTGAGCTGCAGTAGGACTGACATGTTTATGCTTTAACAACATGGGGAGTAGGCACAAAAGCCTCCTTGTTACAAAATATGAAGAAAATATTTGGTGTCAGTTTTCCCTAATGTATGAACATTTCAAAATCCAAATTTTATGCTAAGAGTAAAAATGGAAATCTTTTCAAAATGTTCATTGAACTAATCATTTAATATAACACAATGTCCTAATCTGAAACTGGACCTTGAGACTGTTTTTACCCTCCATAGAGAGCCATTAAAAAAAAAAAAACTGAGCCAAGACAGACAGGGGTATAGTACAGACATTTGACCATAGACCCTTTTGAGACCAAAGAACTCAGATTTTGGAAACTGTTGATGTCAGAGACTCATATGACTATCTCCTCAGTGTCTCCCTAGAGTGGAGAAAAGGCTTCCTCAGAGAGAACGAACATTTATGTAATGTCAGCTGTGCTGGGAATGATCAATTCTAGGACAGGAAATGAAGACCTGGGGAGAGATGGTAGCTTGGGGGCCGCTAGGGGCAAACTGGGCCTGAACCGTGTGGTCCAGTGACAATGGGGGTGTTCGGAGGGCACTACATCGCTGTGGCCCACTTGACGGCCATCAGGGACAAGGCAGAACAAACTGGGCTGGACCCCCAGCAGGGTCCTGGCCTGTTCAAGTGGCCTCTGTGTCCTGGTTTCCTTGTGTGATGGGAATAATAGCTTCCAACCTCCTAAGGTAAGTTTCCTGTTGCTGATATTTTCCTTTCCTGCCTCCTTTCCATGATGGCATGTCTCACCACAGGGAGGGGAAGCAGCGTGTGCCAGATTCTGCTCAGCACCACCCCAAGCCACGTACTTGCTTTGCTTTCTGGCCTGTGAGGCCGTTGGTGGGACTCATCCTCCCCCCCCAGCTCCCAGGGCCGCCTGTCCCTGTGGCTGCGGGCGATGCCCCACCCCTCCTGCTGCACTGAGTCGGGGACCGAATCAGGACTCACCTGGGCCCTCACATCACCACTAAAGCTGCACGGGGCTAACAATGGACCACAGGATGTGGATCCGGTAGGCAAAGGCGTCTCCCTTCCTCTCCCCCAGGCTGTTGGGTGTGCAGTCTCTGCACTTACCCTTCCTCGGGACATCCTGGGAGGCCGAGAAGTGGACTCGCCATTAAGCTCAGCAGCACATCCCCTTAACGTTTTCTCTCCCTCCTCCCCAATTCGCTTGCCTTCCCCTTACTCCTGCTTTTTGGGGGGTTGCATTTCCTAAAACGAACATCAGTTTGGCCTCCGGCCCTGCTTTCTGGGGGGAGTAGGCTGACACAAAAGCCCATCCCAGGAAGGAGGAGATGAAACAGGAGATCTGACCAGATGGGAAGAAGGTGTGAGAAAGGAAAAATCGCATGACGAAAACAAGAACCCTGAGCTAGACTTCTGCCTCCTCCCCCCACGAGCCCTGCAGCCCCGGACAGGTCACTGGGCTCTTTATGCACACTTTCCTAACTGTAAAGCCAGCATACAAACAGAACCTGCCCCACGGGGCTAATATGAGGGCTGAATGAGGCCACGGCCTGGAACAGTGCCTGACACGTAGTAAGGGCTGCCTCGGAATAAGCATCCACCGTCGTCGTCACGATCACCGTTTTAAGGCCACAGTGGTGCTGCCGGAGTGAGAAAGAGGCGAGAAGGAAAGCAGGAGCGCAACGGGCAGCGTCCTTGATTCCGGGGCCCACTAGAAGGGGAGGTGGGGGGCTAGGTTTGGGGAGGTGGTGTAACCCCAAAGTGGAGTGAGTCACATGGGTTCGAGGGGGTCTGAGGACATGGCAACCAGCGCCCCAGTTCCCGCAGGCACGGCGCGGGTGAGCCGACGGCCTCCGCGGGAAGCGTTCAGTCCGGTCCGCGCCCAGCGGGGCTCCGGCGGGGGAGGCCGACGAGGTGGCCGGGTGGCCAGGGCAGCGGGACGGGGCGCCCCGCTCTGCCCGGCTGCCTGGGCCGTCGAGGGCATCCAGGAGCCGGCTGGGGCCGTGGTGGAGGTGGGGAGCACGCGGAGGGCTCGGAGAGAATGAGGGCGCCGGCGTGTCCCCTGCACGGGATTCGGTCGCTGAGCCCTGGACTGCCCGCGGGGGGACGAGCGCAGGAGCAGACCGGGGCGGACACCGGCCCTGGACACCCACGGGGCCGGGGGTTCGCAGGAGGCCAGCCTTCGCCGGGAGAAGAGCACGCACCCCGGAGCCCCGTGCCCTGCCCCTCTCGGTAAAGGCACCCGGACGGGAAGGGCAGGACGGGAACACAGAAGAAAGAGGAATCACTCCGAAAGGGAAGTGGGTCTTTGAATTGATTAAATATTTACTAAGATGGATAGCGTGAACTGGAAGTGATTGAATTATACTTTCATGGAAATTTTAAGTCCCCCTCTGTCCTTCGTCAGAGACGACAGCTCTGGTGCCAGACGACATCGGCTATGAACCACACAAGGTACATCACCTTTGCACATCAGAAGAACTCTCAGAAATAATTGGCGATTTAAAAATCATCATTGCAGAACTCTGTTGTGTAGAGTGATTATTTCTGACAATAAAACTCTTTGCGGCCTGTAACGTTGAATTGTAAGATCTTCACATTTTTAAGAATTCCTTGGATGTTAATATTTTCCCTTTAAGACCACACTTCCACTTATTATTATTTTTCTGGCCAAAGTAGGAGTGAGGGAGGTGGGTACCAGGCAGTTAATGTGTCTGAAGCCACAAAGCGGGGAGGGGTCGACTGTATTCATTCAAAATGGACAGAGCATTCTGCTCCGTTCTCACTGGGGTGAACAGCACATACCCCTTAAGGTCCAGCAAGTACAGAATCTCAAGCATGAATAATTAATAAGGATGCGCAAGATGTCAGAACGCACGTTCCCTGGGTTTGCTGAGATACAGATAAATTGGAATCTGACAAAAACAAATTGTATTTAATAACCCTTAAAGACGTGTTCTCTGAAGCATTCGGCGCTGTTCTGCTTGTCCCTTGTCCAACTTCTTCTGTCTTAATTTATACTTGACAAAAACTAGTTAGAATAAAATGTTTGAACTTAAGTAATAAAATCAGTTACAAAACCACTTACTTTATCACATATTTAATGTGATTCCCCACCACCTTTTTTTATATATATAACTTTCTAATTTTTCTATTTAGGGAAGACACATAAAGTATCATTTAGTTTCAGCTGAGAAAGCGTCCTCGAGAGCCAGCCAGCTCCGGGATCAGCGTCATGGAATGAATCATCCTTGTGAACTTTCTTGATTAAGTCAAAGAGATAGGTGGTAGAAACTAGCTTCACTTAGGAAAAGAAAATGTCCTTTGATATCTCAAAAGCAGAACTTCCCAAGACTGGGCAGAGTTCTACCGTTGGCAAAATTATGAAACCAGGAAGAAATTACATTGCTACAAGACTCTATAGTCCTCCAAATTTTTATTTGTCCTTTCTCCTTGGGCAGTCTTCAAACCTCTCCATGGCTACCTGGCAAATGTTAAATCCATTCGTCTTGCTCTATTTGTGCAAATATTGTCTTTCTTCAAGAATAGATGTGTTCAGTGAGGGATCAACTGTACTTGTTTCACAACTGAAGGAGAGACAACATGGGTACTCTAAGTTGCTCCCAAAGGAATTTAATACAAATAACTCCCTTCCTACCGAAACGGAAAACATTCATTACCAAAACTAAAGATAGCATTTAAGTTTAAGTGGGTGCAAATTTTTCACCAACTCTATAACTTGACCCAGAGTTAAATTAGGTCTTCAGTGAATATCTGTCATGGTGGCATGTGTGACAAAATAATACTAATTACACAATTTTTCTCAGAGCCTTGATATTATAGCCAAAAAAGCAAAATCCCTTTTTTCTATCTCAAGTAAATTTAGGGTGAGATTAAGAAAAATTATGGGACTTAAGTGGGGGTAGGAAGGCCACATCATTAAGGGAGAAGGGAAAATACAAACCATTGAGTATAAACACTGCACTAGAAAATAACATTTTCTGATAGAGCTGGAACTTGTGAACACTGAGGAAATGATGTATGACCCACTGAATATGGTTGGAACACATTACCAGTCATTTGTACAACAAATTACAGTTGTTCATATATTATACAGCATCAAAATAAATTCTATATGGATTACAGACTTAAATATAAATATAAAACCATAAAAGGTTAACAGAAGTGGAGTGATGATTTATGTAATCATGGCGTGAAGACCTTTGTAACGATTGCTCCAAAAGCAAAAACCACTTTTAAAAAAGGATATTTTTAAATCTAATCATAGGAAAATTAGAACTGAGGTATATCAAAGATACATTGTGAAAAAGGTTAAAGCAATACAAAAAATCAGAAAAAATATATTTGCAACACATGATGAGAAAATAATTGAGGTATTAAAAATCTCACCAACAAATGAGAAAAATGGAAACAACAGCAGAAAAAATTACGAGTGAAATCAAAAAGCACTTTACAAAAGATGAAATCACCCAGTCTGTAAGGCATACGAAAAAAAAATACAAAGCACCAGCAATTAAGGAAATGCACATTAAAACAAACATGAGACACTATTATTCATCCATTAAAGTGCCAAGGTTTTTTTTTAAAGCTAAAATTCTGGGGACTGGCAAGTGTCCAGAAAAATGATCCTTCTGAAAAGTATGAATTAACATACATCTTCTGGAAGTCAAGACAGAGTTGTTCTTACCCCTTTTCCCAAGACTCCCCCTCCTGAAAGCACTCCTTATGTAGTAAGCATAAACGGCAATTTAATAATATATATTTGAGAAGCACAGAGCGAATTGGTTCATTCACCTCCACCCCAACTCCCTTGTAGCATATTTCTGCCAATAATCAATAATCAATTTTAATGACCTCATAATATTGCATTGTGTGAATGTGTGAAGACTTATGTATCCATTTCCATGCTGATAGACGTTATGAACATTTCAAAGATATTCCTTTTGTTAAAAATGCTTCAGCGGATATCCTACTAAATACATCTTTGTATACATCTCCAATTATTTCCTTAAGATAATTCCCAGATGTAGAATTACTGAGTGAAAGTGTGCTGTGCTCATTTGAAATATAAATATATAACTTTTAGAAGTTGTAGCAACTTATTCCCACCAGTAATGTATAGGAGCTATTTTTCCACACCCTTGCTTAATGGAATGTTAACAATCTTTTTAAACATTGTCTTTCTTATAAGTAAAAAATAATGCCTTGTTGCTTTATTTGGTAATTCTTTTTTTTTTTACATAAGGAACATAAAGTTGCCTATTTTTCTATTCCCATTTTTCCTATTTTTTGTTTTTCATCTTTTAAAAAAAGTTTTGTAATATTAAAATTATTAACTTTGTTTGCATGTGTTATAAATACATTCTCCAAATATGGTTGTTTTGACCTTTGTTTATGCTAACTTTTTCAGTACAAAAGTTTTAAATTTCTGCATTCTTACACTTTTGAACTTTTCCTTTATGGTTTCTATACTTGGTGTGCCATTTTCAGAAAGTCCTTCCTACCTGGCACAAGTAATAGAAACATTCATTACATTTACTTTTTAAAAAGTAACTCATAAAAAATTTCAAACATACATAATAATGGAGAGAATAGCATGTAGATCCATTATAAAGTCAACAGTTATTAAGGATTTGCAACTCTTGCTGTATCCCTATTTCTATTTTACCAGTTTTTCTTCCACCAAAGTATCACAAAGCAAATTCCTGGCCTCCTATCACGTCTTCATCATTCACCATGCATCTCTAAAAATGATTGTGCTGCAAATCCACAATAGCAATTTAACATCTAATAAAGTTAACAATGATTTTTTGGGATCATAGATCCCAACCGTATCAAATTTCCCCAAGTGACTAAAAAGTTTCCTTTGTAGTTGGTTGGTTTGAATTGTATCTAAACAAGGCCCAACACTACTTTGGATTTCATTTAACCTAATTAGATTTGCTTATTTGATTTCTAGAATAACCTGTTTGATTCCTTGTAACCTAAGTGGTTTCTGCTTTTTTCTCGCCATTGAATTGTGCTATAAACCCGAAGAATTACCCTAAAGAATGTTCCCACTTTTCAGATGTTATTGTCTCCTTCCTTCTGGTGTCATTTAATTTATTCCTCTAGTCCTATAATTCCTGTAAATAGAAATTAGCTCTAGAAACTTGACTAGACTTGGATTTAGCTTTTCTTTTTAACAATCCTCCATCAGCGGTTACTATAAGCTTCATATAACATCATATCATAGTCAAACAATGTCTAATTGCGTCACTGACGATAAGGTCGATCCATGGCTGGATTCAGTGTTCTCATTAACTAGAGCTACGTAGTTGCCCTGAGTTCTGTTCTTTATTGCAAATTTCAGAATAATAATGTGGCACCTATTTATTCAAATGGTGCCAATGATTTAATTTTTATTTTTTGCCAAAAACCATGAACCTATGATTTTTTGTCTGTTCAGTGTGTGCCATCATTTGCACTTACAAACTGCCCCATTCCTGCCCGATGGGAGTCCTTTCGTGTTGGCTCATATGTACTAGGGCAAAAAATTAATAGGCAAAATTTTGTTAGCTTTAAATTTCAGAAAGTTTTACATTGATAGAAAAATTACAAAGATAGTACAGGGAAATCCATATACTCCATACCTATTTTCACCTATTATTAACATCTTATATTAGTTTTGTACATTTGTCACAATTAATGAGCCAATATCAATACATTGTTATTAACTAAAGTCCATACTTCGTTTGATTTCCTTAGTTTTTACCTAATGTCTTATTTCTGTTGTAGGAGCCCGTCTAGAAAACAAACCTTATTACATTTAGTTGTGATGTCTCCTTGGGCTCCTTGTGGCTAAGAACTTATGATGGTTTCTCAGACTTCCTTGATTATTAATGGTTTTTAGTATCTGAAGATCATCTTCTATATTCCCTGCCCCAGACTGTAATCAGTCCTGGGTCAAGTACTCTGTTTCCTTTAGTGGGGAATCGTACTTAAAAGCCATAAATGAGGAGGAGGTGTGCTCATCGCTGTGGCGTTTTCATTCCCTTAGGCTTTTTCAGTAAACACAGCCAGGAAATACATATTTTGGAGAAAAATGAATTCATACTGACATTTCCAAAGCAAAGGTAACATTACAGGATTTTTATTTATGTTATTTTATACTTTGGTATCTTTCCTCTTACACTGAAAATCATGGCTCCTAACAATACATTCATGGCTCCTTCTTAATATTATTTTATAATATATATGAAAGTTTCAAAATAATAATACCAATATCTTTACTGATGACTAGACTACCTAATACAGTTTAGGATTTCTTGGCAGATGTTTGTTTCCTTGGAATACATCCACTAAGGATGTAAAATCAAAATACTTTAGTCTAAATTCACTTGAAATAATGTTTCTCTCTCTGAAATCTGATATAGCATTAGGTACATTTATTTCCATTTGCTTTCTGTGTTCATGGATTGCTGGTTTTTTAATAAGTTTCTTTTTTATTGCGATAAAATATATATGTTTCTAAAGCCATTTACAAAATGTATATTTTAAAAATTATTTTTAAGTGGTTATATTACACAGGATATTTTATATATTTATTTATAGAAATAATAAAAGTTGTTTTCCAGAATAGTATAATTTCCCTTCCTGTTTCTGCCACTCTATTCCTTCCCTCCCCCAGAAGAAATCTTTTTAATTTAATTGTGTTTATTATCCAAGTGTTACTTTTGGCCAATATAAACAATGCATATTTGTGTGTTGTATTTGTGTGTATGTATACCTGTGTGTACATAAATAAATAAGTCCTTGTGGTAATGATATGAACAAAGAACTGTAATATAAAATAGATAAAAATACAAAATAAAATGAGTAATGTTTTTAATTATTTATTTAATAAAATTAATTCTGCAATGTTAAATCTGTATTGGAAATGTCAGTTTGATTTCTTTCTCAAAATGTGTATTTCCTGTACAGCAAAGGACACCATCAGTAGAACAAAAAGACATCCTACAGTATGGGAGAATATATTCATAAGTGACATATCTGATAAGGGGTTGACATCCAAAATATATAAAGAACTCACGCACCTTAACAAACAAAAAGCAAATAATCCAATTAAGAAATGGGCAGAGGACATGAATAGACACTTCTCTAAAGAAGAAATTCAGATGGCCAACAGGCACATGAAAAGATGCTCCACATCGCTAATCATCAGAGAAATGCAGATTAAAACCACAATGAGATATCACCTCACACCAGTGAGGATGGCCAACATCCAAAACACAAACAACAAATGTTGGCGAGGATGTGGAGAGAGGGGAACCCTCCTACACTTCTGGTGGGAATGCAAATTATCTCAACCATTGTGGAAAGCAGTATGGAGGTTCCTCAAAAAACTCAAAATAGAAATACCATTTGACCCAGGAATCCCACTCCTAGGAATTTACCCTAAGAATGCAGCAACCCAGTTTGAAAAAGACATATGCATCCCTATGTTTATCGCAGCACTTTTTACAATAGCCAAGAAATGGAAGCAACCTAAGTGTCCATCAGTAGATGAATGGATAAAGAAGAGGTGGTACATATACACAATGGAATATTATTCAGCCATAAGAAGAAAACAAATCCTACCATTTGCAACAACTTGGATGGAGCTAGAGGGTATTATGCTCAGTGAAATAAGCCAAGCTGAAAAAGACAAGTATCAAATGATTTCACTCACATGTGGAGTATAAGAACAAAGAAAAAAACTGAAGGAACCAAACAGCAGCAGACTCACAGAACCCAAGAACGGACTAATAGTTACCAAAGGGAAAGGGACTGGGGAAGATGGGTGGGAAGGGAGGGATAAGAGGGTAAAAGGGGCACTACAATTAGCAGATGTAATGTTGGGGGGGCATGGGGAGGGCTGTACAACTCAGAGAAGACAAGTAGTGACTCTATAGCATCTCACTACGCTGAGACAGTGACTGTAAAGGGGTTGGTGGGGGGGACCTGATGAAGGGGGTAGTTTAATCACCATAATATTGCACATGTAACTGTAGATTAATGATACCAAAATTAATTATTTAAAAAAATGTGTATTTCCTGGCTCTTTTTACTAAAAATGTCTGAAAGCAATGAAACTCTGTACACTATACACTACCCTGTATCTTGCTGTTCTCACTTAGCAATATATGCAAGAGGTTACTCTAGCTTAACCCACAGATATTTTAAGATACAATTTACATGCCTTAAATTTTACCCACATTTTAGTAAATAATGCAACGATTTTTAGTATATTTACTGAGTTGTGCAATCTTTACCATAATCCAGTTTGGGGTTATTTTCATCAGCCTGATAAGACCCCTCATGCCCTTTATCGTGATCCATGTTGCTATTCCCAACCTCTGGTAACCACTAATCCACTTTTTTTCTCTATAGATTTGTCTTATGTACATCTGCATAGTGTTCAGCTACACAGATGAACAATAATGTATTCAACCAGTCCCCTCTTGATGACATTAAGGCTGTTTCTCATATTTTGCTATTACAAATAATACCATAGTGAAGAACCTTGTGCACAAATCATTTCATATCTTTTGCCCATTTTGCGGTAAGATTTTCTTTTTTTGCTGTTTTTATATAAATTGCAGATGTATTTTTGGTATAAATTGCAAATACGTATTTCCCGTTTTTTATTGTCTGACTTTTTGCCATGCAAAAGATTTTTAATGTATCATATACTAATTTAGTATTTTCTTGTATTGCTTCTGAATTTTGAATCATAGTTAGGTTTCTTCCCATTGTAAACTTCCAGACTGAAAAGTTTTTCATCATGTTTTCTCATTGTGGTTTAATACCATGACAAAATCTGATTTTACTGGAACTTAATTCTTCATTTAGTAAGAAGCTGTCTTTCATGCTGATTAATATATATTTCATATTAAGAAAGGATCCATCCAGGGGATGAGGACTTGATAATATGGGTGAATGTTGAAACCACTGTGCTGTTAGGTAAAATCATCATAAGATTATATACCAATAATAATTTAATTTTAAAAAAAGGAAGGATCCATCTATCTTATTGAATTTTTAAAAATAAGGAATGAGTGTTCAAAATTGTCTATCTTTTCTGTATCCATGGAGATGATATTGAACATCTTTGCATTTCTTCCATAAACTCCACTTGAGTATTAGAGTATAGTTGCTTTTTTAATGTGCTGATGGATACCATTTGCTACTATTTTAAGACTTTTTGATCAATAGTGTGATTAGGTAATTGTCATCTTTTTAAAAAGTGTGACTTGTCTATCAATTTATTTTTCATGCACTCACTATCAGAGTTTGACAGAAAAGTCATGTTTACACCACAAAAAATTTTGAAGTTTCTCTTCTTTTTCTATTGCCTGCAGCAATTTAAGAAAAATTGGTATCTAAACTTTAAAAGTTTGGTAGGATTTCCATCTAGTAGCCTTGGTCTTTTTATGGAGGAAAATGCTCAATTTCTACTGATTATGTTTAGATTTTCATCTGCTAATGTCACTTTTGGTCATTATATGTTCCTGAAAACTCTTCCATTTCATCTAAGTTTTCAACTTTATTTATTTGCATATAGCTGTACAATAATGATTTTTTCATTTTTCTTCTACTTCATTGTAGAGCTTTTTACTTGTCATTTTTATTCGTTGGTGCCTTCCCTTCATTAAATTTAGTTAACTAGATTTAAAATTTTTGTCTGTTTTTTCAAAGTACCAATTTGTTCATTTATTTGGCTATGTTTCTACCATTTTTCTCTTTCCTAATTTGTGTATTTCTTTTATCTTTGTTAATTCTTTCCGTTTTTCTTTTGGTTTGCTTTGCTGAACACTTTTAGCTTCAGGATTGACTTTTTTAAGTTATTTACTCTCTTTTATCACTTTTATTGATATAGATATTAAGTGTTATGAATATTCCTAAGAACAGTTTTATCAGTTTCCCATAGATTTTTATGTCATGTGTCTGTAGCCATGATTTTCAAACAAAATTTGCATCTTTGGTTTATATTCCCTCTTTGACCCCAGACTATTTAATAGAAGAGTTAAAAATGTTTACAAATAGAGAGATTTAAATATTTCTAAAAAATATGTATTTCTACCTACAGATTTATAATTGAATTGAGTTAGGGTTATAAAATGCTAATTGAATTATTTCCACCTTTACTGAGGTTTCCCTGATGACCTGGCCTATTTTATAAATGATCCATGTGCAATGGAAAAGGAATATTCTTTAATTTTTAAGGAAAAGAATATGTACCTATCAAGTTAATTCTTAATTTTCTGTTTGTGCTTTCTGTAGATTTGTTAACTTTTTGTTTCTTGTTTTGTTGGGTTCTGCATCAAAGTCTCCTCTTATTATTGTATCTCTACTTTTCCTTTCATTTCCCACAGTATCTGATTCAAAGATGTTGCTCTTATGTTATTTGCTGTTAGTTGCAGACTTCAGCTCCATAAAATCTTGGTTAATGTTTTTCGGCCAGAATTCTACCTTTCCTGATATCAAAACTGTGACCCTTGCTGTATTTCCATTTCTATTTACCTGTTAGATGTTTTCCCATCTTTTTAATTTTTTAAATTAGTTTATTTTATCTATTTTAAAAAAACTTTTATTGAAGCATAGTTGACATAATATTATATTAGTTTCAGATATATAACAGTGATTCAACATTTATATGTATTATGAAATGGTCACCACAATAAGTATAATTACCATTCCTTATATTGATATAACTGGTGTGTTTGCTATCGGTACTGTCATATTGTTGTATGTTACATTTACTCCGTACTCTGCGATCTCTTTTCCTTATTTGTTTTCTTTTAGTTTTAGGAAAGTTTGTACATGTTTTCCAGTCCTTACATTTATACTAATCCCTTTATATAATCCCTTAGTCACTCCTATAGTAAGATATTATCTGTTGGTTTTTCTACTATGTAGAGCATTAAAATTAGCATAAAAATAATGAAGAGATGCAGTCAGGAGGGACCACACAGGGCAGACTTAGGAGGGGAGGCAGCCCTTCTGAACAGGTGCGTGAGATGGCAGGTCCCCTGCACTCTCTGAGTACCTTACCTGGCCTGAAGTGGTTTAATCCCATCTCTACCTAGTCCCCTAGTGCAACAGGACAAGAAACAGTGAACACACTCAGAAGAGGGGCTCTCTACATGGGATGGGCTCATTATCAGGGGAAAAGAGAACAGAAAAGGATAGGCAGAAAGGTGGTATCGAAGTGACACTTCAACATTTTGCACAGGTTTGACTTCATTAGTTTGGAATTTCTACCAAATATTCCTTAAAAGGCCCAAAGCGAACATCCTGTGATGCAGTTTGAAGCCGACCAGCAGAGAGTCTAAGCTGCCTGTTGCTGAGTCTTTAATTTTTCTTCACAACAGAAAATGCTGTTTGGATTAAATTCTATGGAAGTCATCCTTAGGACAGAGAGAAACTCATCAACAAAGAGGTTTTTCTCCACAGAAGATCCTGGTAAGAAAGTTTTTGCAGACTAATGAAGAGTTGTGAGACATGTCGATGTCACAGGCCTATAACTAACTGTAAGGCTCTCCCCCGGGCTGTGCTAGATTATCTTCCTCCAACGATGTGAATGAGGCGACTCAGGTCGTGGGGTGGGTGCTTTCGGGCGTGATACCTCCAAGTACCTAACTGGGATTTGTGGAGATTGAAGATTTAACCTTTGTAAGGTGTTTACCGTGGTTTCTTGATGATACATGTCTCAGGCAATCATTGCTAGTCTATTATTTCCACTGGTATTAGAACAAGGGAAAGCTATTTGACACAGATATATTTATGAAGCAAGATATACCTCATTTTGTCCTTAACTAAGATGGACTATCTCAAAAAAAAAAATTATATATATATATAAAATTAATTTACCTCTCAGGAATGTTGTGACAATTTGCTCATTAATATCGTAAAGTGTTTTGGAAGCATCAAGTGAAATTAAAATGCTAAATATTGTGTAACAGCTTTCCTTCAAATAGCACCTTCAATAGTCAATAATGCAACCTGATTTAATTAAGCAGAGTTAAATAATAAAAAGCAGAAGAAGCAATAAATTAAGAGGCAGAGTCCGGAGAGAAGAACATGTTTTCAGATAAGTTTTGAAGAGAGGGAGAATCAAGGAGGCAGGGAGACGCTAGAAAGCAGTTTTACTTGAGAGAAGACACAGACAAGCTCTCTCCTTAGACGGGCTGCTACGTTCCCTGGGACCTCATTATAACATTAAATGCATGGACATCTCAAATAACAGTGAATGTTAATGGCGATCATTGGTGAGACACGAAAGAGCACTTAATTACCCTTTGGGAGAGTAAATGCAATCATTACTGAGAATTGTTGAAGTCATATCAAAGTTGAAAAATGTAATAAATTGTGGCTGGCTAACTCTGAAGATCTGTGTTCCCTTTCTCCAGCTCAGCACTGCCCCTGGGAAATACCTGCCCAACCGGGAACTCCATTGCCAGGCCGGTGGCAGTGAAGGGAGGCCACGGGGCTCGTCTGGCTGATGAAATGAGAACAGAAATGACATGTGTTGTTTCCAGAACCGAGGTAGATAATCAGTGTTGTTCTTGCCTTGATCGTTTTCCCTCCCACGGTGCCTTTGGAGCCTATGTTGAAGACAGTGGCATCAAAAAATGGAAGGAGCCTGAATCCCAGACTCCCCACTTGAAGGAAAATAACTCATGAGAGCTGCCCGAGTAGGGGCATACACCTTGGGCCAAGCACAGATGAGAAGTTGTATTGCTAAACCACTGATATGTTAGAGTTGTTTGTGGACATTCTTAATAATATGTTATGTTTCTAGTAATATATTTTTAATTCTAAAGTTGAAGTTTTACCTAGACACCTATTTATTAAGATAGATCGTTGTCACACACCCTGCAAAGAATGGAGTGAAGGGTCAGAGAAAGAATAAAAGCCCCCGTTGGAAGAATACCTATGCAAAGTGGAGGATGAAATAGGAGGCAAGTTGGCCAACGTGGATGGAATGAAGAGCTGGTCTCTCCTGAATACAGTACAAAGGTCAAGTATGATTTAAAAAAATAAAAATTTCTTTAAAATAAATTGGATTTCAGAAACCAAATGGCATAAATGTCCCTAGTGAAAGCTGTTTTCATCAAGTACTGATAGAATAAGTCAAACTAGTGAATGCTTTTCCAAGAAACTTGGCATTAAAGAGAAAGGAAGGTATAGGAAGATAGCTAGAGGAAGCTGTAAGGATGAGGGACAGTCTTGTTTTATGTTGCTTTGGCATTGGAGTGACTGGTGGGTACTACCAGAAATGCGAGGGCAGGAAGGGAGTGGTGTGAAATACAGGGCAGTTCCCTGAGGGGTGGAAGGGCAGAGAGCAAAGTCCAAGTGGAAGGCGATTCCTTACATGGCAGGAAGGCAAGGCCAGGAGCTGCTGCACATTGCAGGAGGGACAGTGTGTGCTTTTACTATGGGGACTGCAAATAATTCAGAGATACCGATAATCACGTTTCCATCGCTAATCATTTTAAAAATGGGAATAATGTCATGACAATGTATAATCAAATAAGAATGAAAATACATAAAACCAAGTAAGGGGGAAACCTGTAAGGATATAGACATAAAAATGGATTCACATAGAAGGGTACAGGTAGGAAATACAGTAAAACAATGCATAGAAGGAAGAGACAGCCTTTTCGTAGATATTGGCAATATATTTGATAGTTATCTTGCAAATATTCTGAGTTGGATGAGGAAGAAGACTAATGATCATTAATAGTGGCAGTTAATGGACTGATTTTACAAATATTTTCCTATTTCTTTCACCTCACGCCTGCATGAGGTATTATTTCCGTTTGTTTTTTAAACTAGAGTTAAACTGCAGTTCAATTCTTAGTTGTTAAGTAACAGAACTGGGGTCTAGCTCATGTCTGTGTGACTTAAAAACTCATGTTCTCATTATACTTAAAAACTGCTATTGCTTTAGGCAATGAAAAAGCATTCACTTTGGAGACAAAAAAAACAGAATTGATATATTATTTCACATCTTACTTTCTATACTGCCAACCTTCTGAGAACAAGTTCTATGTTCTTGTAACTTTTCTATCACTTGTGCATTACACATTCAAAGTGTCCAGTAAGTGATTGTAGTACTAACTTTAATTTCCTTATGTCTATTTCAATATTCACAGCACATAAAACCAAAATAGGACCAGGAAAGTCAAAGGAAAGAGAGAAAACAATTTTAGCAGAAAACTTACAGTGAAATAAATAACTAGGATGGGAAAGCCATAGATGGATTAGATTGCATAGAACTGTATGTGTAATTGCAAGGGTTATTCAAGTGACTTGCCACATGTCAATGATAGTGGAAGTCATGTCACTATCAGTGGACAAAGATAGCACATTCCAGCTTTCTGCCTGATTCTAATATTTTTAAGTAGGTGCACTCAGAAAGTCTAAACAGCATATTGTTGTCAACTAACCACTATCAAATATTCCAAAAGTGCTGTTTTCCCCAAAACTGATATTGAATTTTAAATTTACATTTCCGTGTTCACACTGCAAGTAATGATTTTTGCTTAAGTGATATTAACCCTTTCTCAGACTCCATTTGAGAAGCCCAGAGAGCCCTCCTTTTAAGGACCAGACTCTAACATACACAATTTTAACAACATGGAGTTAAGAGTTTGGAAGCAAAATTCTAACAAAATGCATATTCTAACAAAAGTTCACAGTTTTAGGTATCAAAAGAAATAATAATATGCATAATGCACAATGAGCAACATTTGCAAACTACACGTATGGAGTGTGGTTACATCTGGTATAATATTTCATTTGAATACTATTTTTGTTATGCGCTCAGCATGTCAACTAGTACTAGTTATTTCAGTCAACCAAATTAACAAAACGATTCACTCCAAGTATATAATCAACAAAGCCCCAAACTAAAAATCATAGGAAAAGAGAATAATACGAGCTAAAGTTAAAACACCAGATTTTATTCTTTTATCTAAAAATTACTTGTATAAATAACAGATTTTTTAATGAAACTCAGGCCAAAAAAACAAAGAAATAATGACTTCAAATCTAACTAGCTAGAAGTTAACCTTATTAAACCTAAATGAAAATCATATTAAATGTCTCTATATGCATAAATGCAGATAATTAACAGACATCAATGACTATAAAATAAGAGTTGCTCTATGCATGCTTAAAATTATTTAATTCTATTTGCACATAGCAAAACAGAAGTGAAATATAAGGCATTCTAATTTTAGATAAAATTTTACCACTAAAATTAATATAAATCATTTTTTAAAAGTGGTTGGAATTATTATGACTATCTTTAAGCTGTATTTCACTTTTAAATACTACTGATAGGTAACATCGAAAGACGAAAAATTTCCCACAGTAATAGTTTTCCTGCCTTTCATTTCATTTTTTGTTAATCAAATATTATCTCTGGACTGTCAAAGTTTACATTCTGTCTCAATTCTAATAATCCCCATAGATGTTTTTTGTCTTAGTTTTACATTGAAATGAAATATTCACCTTCATTCCTTTTATCAAACCCTCTGAATTTCAGAGTTCTTTATTTTAATTAACTGCTTGGGTGGCTAAATTTCAGCATCGGTAGTTTTTCCAGGAAGGACTCAACGATACTGAGTTTTTGTTGGCAACAGATGCCTCTTGCCTTCAGACTTAATGGACAGCTCTGATGGGTGTAATATTCTTGGGGCACAGTTTGCCTCAGATGTAAACTTCTTTCACTCCAGTGTCTTTGGGTATTGAATAATGCTATGACGAAATCTGCGGTCTTCCCCCTGATAGGTGCCAGATAGGCAAACACTATGCACATTTTATAGATTAAGAAACTGAGGATCAGAGGGGTTAAAAGGGTTGTTCAAGGTCTTACAATTTAATTACCAAGAAAACTGGAACCAGCCTCCAGGTCCCATGACTTCCTAAAGTTCATAACGGAAGTCAAAAAATGCTAAGGTTAGGCAGCTATGCACCTCGTTTTCTTTTATTCCCATAAACATCATGCTTGAATTTGTTTCAGAAGATGGTTTCACCCACTTCTCTGGAAGGTGAAAGGCAAATAGTGCAGCAATCTGCATTCCTGTATATAGTTCATGGAGTATGGCTGCAAATATTTTTTTCTATTTAAGACATAAGATAAAGTGTGCAATTATTCCCAATCACAAATTAAAGTAAAACTGCAATGAAAATAAGGTAAAACCTGGATGTGTTGAGTACGAAATATCAAATATGTGGTTACAGATGTGTTAAAAACAAATAAAGATGAGAATCAGTGAAAGAGAGAAAGCTATGATATATGAAGGCATTCCCCAGCCACCCTTAAAAACCTTGAGTAATTACAAGGATGTGAAGTGTTGAAATTACATTATGCATTTCAGCAAATGGAAAATCCATACAATCAATTTTTATATTATAAAATGAGATTTTAAGAAGTATCTGTTTGTCTATCTAATGGCCCACTTTGCAATAAGTGCCTCTGTGACTTCCAAATAAATTTACAGACCTAGCAGGGTATGATTGTCTTCTATCTCTTTTCTACAGCAAACTATGTATATGCAATTATGAGGACAATAGAGTGTATATAAGAAGGGGAGATTATGATCAAAG
This sequence comes from Phataginus tricuspis, assembly GCA_029783875.1. Taxonomy (NCBI): domain Eukaryota; kingdom Metazoa; phylum Chordata; class Mammalia; order Pholidota; family Manidae; genus Phataginus; species Phataginus tricuspis. The sequence continues at coordinate 17,849,363 of JAQQAC010004068.1, forward strand.
GGAGTGTCTTTCCAGAAGTAAATAAAAAAGGAAATTTTGATACTTTCAATCTCTAGTAGAAATTTTCTTTTTATGATATCTAGTATAATGCTTGTTGCTACTGAAATTACATTGAATTAACTAGACTTTCATGTACGTGTACCATGTTTACAAATTCATGCCACTAGGTGGCAGTGGCGCCATCCGGGGCAGCGTTGACCTCCTGCAATAGGTTCATCTTAATTTGCAACACCACACTCCTCTTCAGAATCTCCAACTAACCGACGATTAACACCTGTTTCATTCAGAACGTTTTGTTGTCATTAAAGTGCCGTTGAATTAATAAATAAGACATTAAGTAGCATATCTGTTTCCAAAAGCAGTAATCTTAGAATTAAGCCCTGTACATGACCGGGGAAGGTTTGCCGCCTCGCTTCGCATCCACGTGAGGTGAATTGTAACGCACAAACTGAAGCAAGTTCGTACAGAGAGATGCACTGCTGGAGATTTTAATACGCCTGTCACCACTTACCTTAATTTTGGTTACAAAACTCACATGCTTCCCAGAGGCAGGAGATCTCCTGATTCTGCTCCTTCAGGTGGACTTTACACTTGCTGCTTCCTCCTAGCGAGATGATCACATTGCACCCTGCTGATGAGCTGGGGAGCAGGGTTTCCTCCTTTTAACAACCGTTACTCTTCAAAACTAGGCTGAAGAAATTCTTGCTGGAGCCCTCTGCTTCTCCTTTTACCTCTCAAACCCACCCATGGTTCAAAACTGTTACCTCTGTTGTGAGCCATACTCACAACAATGAATCAATGCTTTCTTGGATACACTGTAAGCCTCCCTAATAGATTTCCTGCTCTGAAGCTTCTTTTAATATGAAAGGTGCTTCCTCTCCCCCACCGCATTCATTTGAGATATCCTATTAGGTTAAGTTAGCAGTTTCCAGAGCCCTTCAAGACTCTTTTAAAGAAGTATTGCTCTTTTGTCTTTCATTATCCTTCAATGTATTTTGAAGTGACAGAGGAGACTGATTTTAAAGCTTCTATTGATAAAAATCGTGTCTTCACACCTTAACCAGCATCAGGTTCTGTGAAAGATACCTGTATTCATTTAAAAAAAGGGAAAAAGCTTTCCTTTAACCATAGTCTGAGGTTGTTTTCAACATCTATTTCTGTATAATAAAATATTTTTTTAATTAAAAAATAAGCCCGTGAACTTAAAAGAAAAAAAGCTGGAACATCAGCATGGGTAACTAGAAAATATAGGGAGTTTAAATGTACAAAACAAAACAAAACAGTGGAGAGCTGCTCTGACCTTAAGTAGTATGCAAATTGCCTTCTTTTAAATGGTAGCCTAATGAACACAAATGTTATTTCTGGGTCTTGGCACATCAGACTACCCACAGCTGAAAGATGGCTTGATTGCTTTGACCACAATCAGAGTCAGAAGAGCTCAGCTGGCAAATATAAAAATAGCGTGGTGATATTTGCATGAGTAAGGACTGTTTTCATTTTAATGTCCAGAAATATAGGTAACAAAACAACCCTCAGGTAGTGAAACACACCTTGCAGGCAACGGATACAATCCCTGATCAGTGTCTGAGGGTTGCAGAGGACACGTTGGTCTTGTCAAGTGCAGCCCCATGCATAGAAAATGCAGCTGTCAGTGCGGTGCCTTCCAATTCAGATCACAATATATTGAGAGTTTATGTCTTGTGAGGTTAAGCAGTTAAGCATTCACAGAGATTTGTTGCCAGTACCATCACCTTTAAATAACCTTCTAAAAATCTTTCAATAATTAATTATTATTCTGAATGTCTAATGTTACTGTTAATAGCTTAAGTTGCTTCTCATAATTTCACCTCACAAAGTACTTCCAAATAAATAGTCATAGTGAGTGAGGCTTGCTATATTTTAGACTTTACTGAGCTTTATGTAGCAGCTCAAATAAAGTAAAAATATATAGAAGAGGAAAATATGACACAAAGAATAGGAAATTCCTCCAGGCCTTGTATTTAATGTGATTCCAAAGCAAGTAATGGTAAAATGTGGACTACACATTCTCCATTTTTTGTTAACTGGTTATCTTTGAGATGATGTTACTTTCATATTTTCTCAGCTGGGTCATGTAAACAGCAAGCTTAATTAAGAAAAAAAAAATCTGCCATCACTGATTACCATAGCCAGGATCACAGACATTTAAAGCAAGTCACCTGAGTTGGAAAAGGTTTAAGTTTTTTCAATAAATTATTTTTTATAATGACTATAAAAGTTATATAGTACACAGAGGCTAGCTGGAGCTAGATACTTTACTGTACCTGAATTGCGAGGAATACTTTCTGAGACATAAAGCTGACAATCAGACATCTGAGTGCGACTTGAAAATAGCAGTCCTTGAAAGATTAAAGTGTGAATTTTAGTAACCTCAAAGGCAAAGACCATTGTTCTTTCACTTTTGAACCAGGAGATAGAACAGGCAAAGTGATCATATGAACGCATGTGAGAAGATCAAAGGGTAAAGTCATAGCCCCCAAAATCATTTTGTTGAAGCTGAAAGTGAGAATTCTGGCTCCACAAATATCTGTATTTCTTCTACTATTTAAAAAACAGTTCTGTAAACATGCTAAAATGTATGCAATGGCTTAGTTTACAAAGTAAAACTGAGTTATTTTTATTGAAATTCAATAAAGCCACTAACATCGCAGTTTAATCACCATGTATCTTTAATGTCATAAATTTTCTTCAAAAATTTAATACTAGTAAAAAAGGGAAGATATCTGTGGTTAAGCCAAAAATATGTGTATTGTTCATAAATATCATTATTATTTTAAAGTGCATTCTCGATCCAAACAACATGAAAGAAAATGATTTTAGGTAATGAAATTTGAGGAGCAAAAATTATAGAGAGCAAGTATTTAAAATTAGGAAAACTACTCCTAATATATTTTTTAAAAAGGAGAATCAATAATGATGCCATGAACCTACTAAAAGAGATACTAACGCTTTTATTTAATTTTATTCTTAAGCTTTTTTAATTATTAAAAAAACTATACACATAACAAAGAGTAAATAACTATCACCCATAATCTTTATAAATGTGTTTAAAGTCACATGAAATACCCCACTCTTGACCTTCCAAACCCAGTTCCCAGAGGGAATTAGGGTTAATTGTTCTGGAAACTTCTTCCAGATCTTTCCTTGCATGTACCCACTCACATACCTTTTCTTAATATCAGAAGTGACCATATTATATTCTACATCTTGCTTTTTGCCTTAATTATGTGTCAGAAATGTCTTTTTCAAGTCAATGAATATATAGATCGACTTTATCTACTTTTTACAACTGCACACTATTTTAAGAGTGGAGGCATTATCGTTTATTTAATCAGCTGCGTGCTGAGGAGTATTTTGGTTGCCCGTATTTCCTGCCATGTCAGAAAGTCCTTACACATGTGCCCACACTACTCCTGCTGCTCTTTCTGTGGGGTTGATTCTTAGGTGTTAGATTCCATATCACCTTCCTGAAAAGATTTGCTGATTTTCACTACAACATTTCTCCTTACAACTCTAAAAATCTTTTTTAATTTAGCTTATTTTTAAAAATGTTTTAATTTGTACATTCTTTTTATGAATGATTCTGAACATCTTTTTATATCTTTTTTTGGACATTTATATTTCTTCTGCTTATTGCCAGATTAAATTATTCTCCTAGTTTCCTATTAGATAGCTTCTTGTTTTGTAGACGCTCTTTGTATATTTGATGTGTTTATTTTCTCCTCGTAGTCTGCCATGTATCTTTTAATTTTGTTTGTGGTCTCTTTCTTTGCAGAATGGAATTTTAATTTTTTCATGTAGTTAAATGCGTCAAACTTCTCCTTTGTGAATTGTTGGATTTTTGCCTTACTTAGATAAGCCTTTCTACCATAAGTCTTTAAAAATCATCTCTATAAATAGTGATGCTATCACTGTATTATGTTAAATGCACTTCTCAATCCACACATAATTGATTTAACTCTGATTCTCGTAAAATAATAAAAAATTTTAAGTAGAAATTGTCTTCAAATGTTTACAGAATAATGAAATCAAGGGGCAATAAATAGCTGAAGCTTAAAAAGAAAAAATTCTTTTCTTGATTTCCTTTCCTTTCTTGATAAAAATAACTCAATTAGTGGGTAAGGTAAGGGAAGGTGTATAATAAATTTAGACCTTTGACATACATTGTCTCCATAAATCTTTCATAAATAATTAATTCAAATTGGCTTCGAGGTGAACACTGTCAACTGAATTGAAAACGGCCTGATGGACCATAAATAACAGAAATAACAATAGCATTGATATATCCAGCCACAGGGAGAAAGAAACAAATACCACAGTAAAATCAGTGATAGATCTGGACTCACAAAGCTTTTATATTAATGATCAGAAAGGAAGAAAGAAAAATGATATAATCATTAATTGAACACATGTCACTAAGCTGAAGAGTGCACTGTATGCATTTGAAGCATTGTAACAGAAGATTGTTGTGAACGGTGGAGACAATAGAATACACAAAGAAGAATAGACTCTGAGCTAAATCTACAGCCATTTCTCTATCCATATGCCAGTTAGTTCAATCAAATCACACTTGATGACCACTTTATAGCTGACTAGAGACAGGTGCCCTCCGTTCAAGACAGCAGAAAGAGAGCCCAGGCAAGGCAGAAGACTATGCAGGAGAGCCTGAGAGGGCATGGGTGCTGATGGTGCGGGAACCCAGGAAGTCCGACAGCTATGGGCCCTCAAACATGGCCCAAGCAGTGAAGATGCCCCAAGATCTGCCAGCACCTGAAAGCTGAGCTAGAAAAGGTTAATAAAATACAAACAAACCGATAATGACAATTAAGAGTGACTAAACTGGTTTAGATGAAACAAAGAAGCATAATCAAGTATTAACATTAAATTCACATAACATTTTAGTGTTTACAACATGCTTCCACATAGCCTCATTTGATTAATACCCTTAAGGCTGTCAGGCAAGGCATAATTAATAGATACATTTTCAAAGCTAAGTAGGATCAGAAAAATTGCCAAGGATTGCATAGTTACTCTGCTGAGGATCTGCTGTTTCTACTTCACCTACTTATACCTTTTAAAGCAATTCACAGAGAAGTGTAAGCAGGTTTGGACATATGTAAAAATCATAATTCAGAAACTTTTAAAAACAGAAGTAGACTGAATCTTCATGAGACAAGCTCTTTCCACAAACACTGATTACACTAAATGCATTATTTGGCCTCAGATCTGCCTACCTACCCTTTCTCAGCCTTCCTTTCTTATTTCCCCCCATAGCTCTTGTGCTTGAAGACAATGGAAGTATGGGAGAAACTCAAGGGAATAAGAATGTTTAAGTACCTGGATTACAAAACAATCTTTCCAGGAAAATCTCAATTTCTCATCAGTAAAGGCAATGGGTGATTTTTTTTCTTTTTTTTCCTCAGAAGTACCTAAGGCCTAGGAGACTCTTAAAATCACTTTGGGATTAACTTCAGTGTCTCCATGCCACCCACATAGTAATATCCATTCTCCACATGGACATGACACTACAGTGGACAGACAGCCTGGTCAGCCAGCCAACACCATTGTAAGCAAATAGGGGCCCCTTTCAGGAAACCTGAATGAAACATTTCATCAGATGATTGTTATTTTTGTCTATACATATTCTTGTTATGATGCCTACAGCCACTGATGTCCCTTTTATAACACCTGCTTGCCACTATGTATATACAGCACGTGTGTGTGTGAGTGTGTGTGTGTGTGTGTGTGTGAGTGTGTGTGTGTGTGTGTGTGTGTGTGTGTGTGTGTGTGTCTATTCTCCCAAGTGGACAACTCAGTTAGTACAGTTTTCAGCTAAATACATCAATAGAAAAGCCAAGTTGAATGTTTCTTAAATACAAGCTTAAATAATTATGTGCAACTATATACTGCATTGCTAGAATAGATCAAATGACCTCATCAAAAATGTTTGAGGTGTCAAACTTATCCATGTTAAATTTTAAATTTTAACTGTGAAAAGCTTTCTAGCTAACCATCTGTTTATCTAGTTCCTCCTATATGTAATCAAATTTCTTTCAAACAGGAACTCTTACACTGACAGAGTAAATGAGTCCAAATATTTGGCTTCATAGATCTTCACTTTAATTAATCAAATAAAATTAATCTTTCAACTGAAAAGAAGTTTACATTTTTCTGTTTGATCTACAATATTTTTGAAGGATATTCATAATATTTTGTACACTGCAAAAAGCATATCTACTTTTATTTGTATTATAAGCAGCTGGCCTGCGTATATAATCATAGATGAGAAATGTTTTTAAGTGGGAATGATCACTAAGTTTTACTGGATTTTGATTTTATTTATAAAAGGGATTGAAGCTTGAAAAAAGACATCTGAGACACATATTAATTCAGGAAAGTTGTAGGTATCCATGATGTTATTGCATGCATTAAAGTTTAGGAAAATGATTTCGCTTCAGGTGCTATTTCAGCTCTCAGACAGCCTAAGCAAGAAATTCTGAAAGATTATGAGATGACAAGACGGTTAAATAAAGAAAGTGAAGGGCTATTGAGAAAAGTGGGGCAGACCATATACTAATGTATACTAGGAAAATTTGATGAGGAAGTAGGAGAATTTATGTTTCAACACCATCATTTCACATTAGTCTCCTGTCTAACATGCATGGTAAGCATCATCTACAAAAAGCAAACGAAGAGAACTTCCTTTACTGAAAATATCCATACTTGAAATATTTTGGTGATTTAAGTAATTTAAGTATCTGAATAGTAATTCAGCACTTGGTTTTCGCTAATCAATTAATTTCTGAGAGCACTGAAGTATGTATAAAGTTAATATATTTTGCATAAAAGAACTAGTTCAAATTCAGATTTAGAAATTAACCTGTGGATTAATTTCCTCCATCAAATTATGCATTTATGGCAAATTAAAGAAATTTTATCATAAATCCTTAGAACAATAACTTATCTGAATCTATAAAAACCATATATGTAAATAAACTTCTACTGACAAATAATTAGCTTCCAGGATTGTGTCTGACAACTATTAATGGCCGTAAATTTCCAGCTCGTGTTTTTTAATCACAATCAATTTGTCACTGAAATAATTTTTGAGGCGTAAAATAAAGTGTATCTATCATATTTGAGTATTTCCTATTTAGCATTTAAGCAGTCATCCACCTCGGTATTCGCCTCATTGCCAGGAGATGGCGCTGTGGGTTTTAAATCACAAAGCTAAAATCCCAAAGTTAAACGGAACCCTTTTCAGGGTTCATTTCTTTGTGGACACAAGGCGAGCCCCTAAAAACTTTCGCCTTTTTGGTCTGGACAATTTTTCTTTTTTAAAAAAGAGAATTCGAATTCCCTCCAACATTGGATAAAAATAAGATTCCAGGAAAGTAACGTGTAACGCAAATAAGTATATGAGCGCCTAGGTAGTGAGTGTCCCAGGTAACCAAGCAGAGTGAACTCTTTAGAAACTTTGCACTTGTTTTCCTTGATTTCCATCTTCATATCCTACACTGTTCTCTGCGGGCTCAGAAGTGATAGGCGGCCGCCCAGCATTTCTCTTGCCCTACCGCCCTCTTCTTAAAAGTCCCCATAATCGGAAAGACCCTGCCGGAGCCGCGGACCAGGGAATCCACCTTCGCGCCGGAGTGGGGCGCACAGTCGGGCTGAAAAAGCTCCTTCTTGGAAGGCCTGAGGGTTTCTCTTCAACGTCTGCTCAAACTTAGGTTGACTCTAATGTCTGTTCAACTTAAGCTGAGTTCAAGCAGCCAGCCGTGAGGATCAACGTCTTTAAGAGACAGAGAAAAGGACAGTGTTCCCGAAGGAACTTTATATCAACAGGTTTCAACTTTTCCAAGGTCAAAGTCCTTGCAATTGCCGAACACTTGGGAGCAATTCCAAACCGGAGACCCCAGCATCCCGGCTGCCGTCCCGATTGGCACCACCCGCCTCCAGTCCCCCAAATACACGCAGGCCCATAGTATCTTCCTGCAGTGAACCTGGCGAAGAGGGTGGGGAAATCCCGACGACAATACAGCACCGAAAGGCTTGACCCCAGAGGCTTGGTGGTCTTGGATCCCTCTGCTACCGAGTGGATCCTGCGGCTCCAGACCCCGCGGAGGTTCGGGATAAGGAACCTCGGCTCTGCAGGCTTAGAGCCGACCCAAGTGCCTCCAGAACGCGCAGGGTGGGGGTAGCAAACGCAGCTGCAAAGTCAGCGTGCGTCTGAGGCTGAAGATTGGTCGGGGTGCCCGCGTCCTGCTGAGGCGGGGAGGACTTGGCCGCGGAGGGCGTCCCGCAGGGCTGTCGGCGTCCGGGCCACAGGCGACCTTGCGGGCAGGCCTCCGCCGTGAGGAGCGCGCAGGGCGCAGAGGCTCCCCATCACTGTCAAGGAACTGGCTTGTCCAGAGCGTCTCCTAAGCGAAAGTGCCTGTCATTTCTGGCAAGCTTTGCGTTTACTTTTTAAGGATATTCTCAAATAGATTAATTGAAACACACAGGCGCGCGCGGACATTTCTCTTTCAGAAAACATACTCTGATACCCAAATCCCAGTGTTCCGGGGTTCTACTAACTTTTTGATCTAGATAAGTAATTATTTATCAGGGCCATAGAAATAACAGAGGGATTCATGAGTTTGCTCTTCAAAAGTAGATTAGATTGTGCTCCGTTCTGATTTCATTAGGCCCCTAGTTCAAATTTCAAGCAAGTGTTGATAAAGAGGATCACCAAGAAATTTAAGTATGACCTAAAAAATTAATTTGGCCCGAAGTGCAATGCTCTACTTTCAACGCGGTGCTGCTTGTGGAATATTTCAGAATCCTTTCGAAGCCGTAGGTACGTTCCCTCCTGCCTAACAAGCCTGTATTCATCTTTGCACTACATGCTCTGGCGCCTGTGAATTTGGTGTCCAACACGCGGCAGAAGATGCTCCCTTGTCCTGACGTGTGTCAGCCAACCGGCCCAGCACGAAGGACGCCCTGCTGGCTGTCGCTGCGCTGCGCCCACTCTCCTGCTCTGACCGCGGGGCGGCCTGCGCTGGCCCCGCCCTGCTGCGGGCACGGGACACAGTCCCTGCGTTTCCTGTCCCCCAGTTGCTTCGGTAACTCCCAGTGACCCTCCCTAAAATTGCACAGTCAGAGCACTCGGCGTCCGACTCTTCCTTCTCAGGGTCATCGGTGGGTCAGGAGTGGTCGCTACTTCTTCCAGGGCATTCAGAAGGTTTTTAACTTGTTTTTCCTCAGCTACCTTTCCAACTGGCATGTTACATCAGCAGCCCGAGCTCTTTCCCCGCTTCTTGGCGGAACAAAGTTCAAGAACACAGTTCCAGAGCTCCTGCGGCCAGAGGGCACCGGGGGAGCAGCTAACGTCGGTGCTTCCTTGGCTGAAACCAGGCGGCTGGATCCCACCCAAGTGAAAAGGGAGTGCCTAGGCCGCGACTTAGGGCGGGCGACGATTAAACCAGGTAACGAGACACCAGGCAGATGTGTTTTCATTGCCTTGTAAGATAAATGCTGTGTTAAGTGTCTGACAACTTCCCAGAAGCAATCAGCAAAAGTTTACGAGTGCATAAACCTCAAAGACCATTCCCCGACGGTTGTTACAAGGCCCGCCTTTAGAGCTTCTATAAATTCTCCAGCAGTTTCCCAAAGCTAAGTTTCCAGTGACTATTAAAGCAGCCACCTCCTCCGGGGAGACCGGGGGGATTTTCCTTAAACGCCAAAGAGAGATGTTGGGGGCCCCTGCTGAGTTAAATAAAGTTGCATGAAAGTTTGTTCCAGAAGTTTGGATGGTCAGGGAGTGGGGTGGGAATGGAAGGACGGAGTGGAAGTTGAGTCCGGGAAAGCCACGACGCGCTCTCTGGTGCTCGGTTATCTGATGGCAGAGAAGGACCAGGGTCTGCGAGGGTCCCACGTCTAGCAGCCACGGGCAGCGTCTCTGTCGCTGTCCAAGACCATTCCGACCCTGAGGGCTAGGTAAGTCCAAGTCCCAGCAGACTCGGCCATGGTCCATCCTTTGCCTTTCTGGTGCCCACTGAGAGGCCCGCAGGAATCCAGGTGTCCCGCCAGAAGAGCGGGCCCACTGGAAAGGCAGGTCAGAAAGGAAACCGAGTCAGGCATCTGGGGATGTGTCATCACTCCGCCCAGAGCCCCCACCGTGCCGGATTCTGTCCTCGGGCAAGTGGCCAGAGATCTTTAGTAGGTCAGTGTCAGGCACATAACTCACCTATGTTTGTAGAGAACCTTTGTGTATGATCCCAGTGAAAACAAAGCTTCTAATTAGAAACCAGTAGCAGGAGCGTGGTTTTGCAGCTTCCTAAAGGTAGAGGTTACAGCGGCGAGCGCAGAGGAAGGCGAAGTGGGAGGGAAGAGGAGAGTGGGGGGCAGTCAAGCAAGAGCACAAGCCCTTGGGCCCCAGCAGGACACGTGGGCCGCCTCAAGCCTCCCAGAACCGCCCGCCTTGGTCCCGGGCTGGAAAGCCTCCCGCACCCCGCTTGCTGTTTCTCAATCTTCGGGTTCTGGTAAATCTGAAGGCGCGAAGGTAACCCAAGACAGTGTAGTTTTTTCTGTCCCTGTGAGACTGAATCTCAGGCAATTATTTTGGAAAGATACCGCTGGGCCCCTTTTCATCCTTTCCAGGTGAAAATGCAGGCGTTCAGTGTCGTCCTCACCCCTCCTGTATGAAATAAGGCGCCCAACTGTTCTGATATTATCATTCACAAACAGGTTCTGTGGCGAACCTCATTTGTGAATCTATTACAGAGATTAATAGATTATTTCTCCTTTTTCAACTAATTCTCAGTGGGGAAATTTAACCATATGGTAAGGAGAGAATTAGAATTTCATCACATTAGAGCAAAATGTAATGAAAAGAGTCCAACACCTGGGGCCAACTCTGAAAGCCACAATTAAAAGGTTTTTAATGAAACCGGAGATACCAAAAATTTCATAGGCTTCGGTAATTCTGCCACATAAGAAAGATTTATTGGACGTGTTGGGAAATATTGTTTTTACTTATGTCATAAGGATGAAACCCAGCCCCTATTAAATACCATAGTCTCCCAGACACCCCACTCCTGGGCGAGAGGACGGACTGCGTGCACTGCTCCCCATCCGGAGACCAGCACTTGCCTTCACACGTCTCTTTACTAGGGCTCCAAGAACAATCGAGACAGATCCAGGTGTCCCTGAATGGCTTCTTGGCTGACAGTTGTGTTTCCGGATAAATATATATGCACAAATGCCCCACTTGGTTCTTGGTGATGTTGACTATTCTGAAACAACTGGATTTTAATCTTGAGGAAAGTTTGAGAAATTAGTTTCTTCCTGCTTGAGGAATCGTGTGCTTCACAATCACCATCACTCTAGCAGTTCAGAGACCAAGGCAAAAGCACCCCTTCCTGGTTTTTTTGTTTGTTAATCTAATGGGCTGCATAATCGTCTTGCTCTTCCTTTTCCTTTTCTTCTTTTTTCTTTTCGATCCGGGTAGGAAATGGGCAGAGGGGTGTTGGCCGTGGAGATAAGACAGTGTGTTCAAGGGGTACGATTGCTTTGCTGTCTTATTATCTGAGAACCGCGTGTGAATTTGGGGCAAGCCAGCGGGGACACCAGTAACCCCCAAAGTCCCATCGCCAAATCCAGACCAGAGTCACCCTGGGAACAGGGTGGAGTGTAGTTTTCGTCCGGAAGGGTAATTTAGCACAGCAGGAGCCAGCAGTGGCGAGGGAAGGGCAGTGGGGGGGGGGTGGGGGGGCTGGGGGCGTCTGCTTTCCGCGGGACTCCCAGGCATCGCCGCCGAGCCACAATTTGCTGAAGGAGCAAAGAACATCCTCGGCTCTAAGTAGGGCTTTTAGTGTGCTCATTGATGAGTGAAAGTCGCCACACATGTCAAGCTAAAGGCAGTTGTTGGGTTACTAACAGGACCCAGCGCCTTGCAAACATATGCGCTAAGCTGTGTATACAGATGGCGCGCAGAATAATGGAGCGGGCGCCTTTTATAAAGCTCTAGCGGCTGCCTGTCGTCAGACCTGGGAAATGAAACTATTCAGACTCGCGGCCAGAGAGCGCCTGCGATTGTTTGTTACCGTTTTAATCCTATTAATTAAAACGTTAACCTGATTGGGTAGAAAGCGCTGTCCCAACAGGCGAGTCTTCTTCATAATAACCTACTCAGAGATAATGATGTAAAGGACTCCCCCGTCTGCGGCGGCGGCTGGCTGATGGGTCCGGAAATCTCCTGAAGGTGCATCCAGGCAAGATAAACGGCGCGGAGCGGCGGCGCGGGGCTGGGCTCCGGGCGGCGGCGGCGGCGGCGGCCCCACTCCCTCCGCGCGCGCCCTCCCACCATGCGGGGCCGCGGCCCATGGTGAGTCCCCGCCGCCCGCACCACCGGCTGGAGACGAGGAAGAAGAAGAGGCGGCGGCGGCGAGCGCGGGGGAAGGCGAAGAAGAAAAAGAAGGGGAGAGGGCTGCCCGCAGCCCGGGACCGACGCGCGCCAGCCCCGGAGCCCGGCTCGGGCGCGTCTGCGGCGCCGGCCGACTCCCGAGCGCCGGCGGCGGGCCTGGGCTGCTCGCCGGCGCCGGACCATGGAGCGCGGGCTGCACCTCGGCGCGGCCGCCGCGGGCGAGGACGACCCCTTCCTGCCCAAGGGCCTGAGCGCCGCCACCGCCAAGCGCCTGGAGGCGGCCTTCCGCCCCGCGCCCGCGGGCATGGACCTGGCCCCGCCGCCGCCACGGGAGCGCCCGGCCCCGTCCTCCGCGTCGCCCCTGCGCTGCTTCGAGCCGGCTGACCCCGAGGGCGCAGGGCTGCTCCTGCCGCCGCCCGGGGGAGGCGGCGGGGTGGGCGTCCCCGGGCTGCTCGTGGGCTCCGCCGGCGTGGGCGGCGACCCCAGCCTGGGCGGCCTGCCCGCCGGGGCCGCCCTGTGCCTCAGATTCGGCGAGAGCGCCGGCCGCGGCTCGGTGGCCGAGAGCAGCGGCGGCGAGCAGAGCCCCGACGACGACAGCGACGGCCGCTGCGAGCTGGTGCCGCGGCCCGGGGGCGCCGACCCGCGAGCCTCGCCGGGCGCGGGGGGCGGCGGCGCCAAGGCGGCCGAGGGCTGCCCCAACGCGCACGTCCACGGCGGCCCCGGCGCTCCCCCGGGGGGGCCCGGCGGCGGCGGCGGCGGCGGCAAGAAGTCCAAAGAGCAAAAGGCGCTGCGGCTCAACATCAACGCCCGGGAGCGCCGGCGGATGCACGACCTGAACGACGCGCTGGACGAGCTGCGCGCGGTCATCCCGTACGCGCACAGCCCCTCGGTGCGCAAGCTCTCCAAGATCGCCACGCTGCTGCTCGCCAAGAACTACATCCTCATGCAGGCGCAGGCCCTGGAGGAGATGCGGCGCCTGGTCGCCTACCTCAACCAGGGCCAGGCCCTCTCGGCCGCCTCGCTGCCCAGCTCCGCCGCCGCCGCCGCCGCCGCCGCCGCTCTGCACCCGGCGCTCGGCGCCTACGAGCAGGCGGCCGGCTACCCGTTCAGCGCCGGGCTGCCCCCGGCCGCCTCCTGCCCGGAGAAGTGCGCCCTGTTCAACAGCGTCTCCTCCAGCCTCTGCAAACAGTGCACGGAGAAGCCTTAAACAGCCCCCCGAGAAACAGGACCGACCCCTAAGCTACAGGAAAGTGAAAAGCTGCCCCCCCCCCCGCTTCGGTCCTCTGGTAGTTGTGAAACACTTGCAAAGCAAACAAAGCAGAGGCGAGAACTGAGGAGAAGGATCAGAGACAAACGGGACTGTTGGCCTTGACTTCCCCAGAATTTCGGTCTTTCGGGTGGGGAGGGCGGGCGGAGGGAGATGAAGGTGGGATGGAGTATGGGTGTCAGAAAAGTGGCAACTTTGGTAGCAGCCTGCACCTCGAGGAGGCAGTTTTCCTCTAAGGTGAAAAATAAGTTGAAAAGTAGTCACTTGGTTATTAAGCGTGGAGAGTATTAAATGGCAAAATACGAATCCTACTAATAACTTGTGAATTTGGCTGGAGCCGAGGGGGAGAGGAGGAGTCTGGGTTGGGAGGCTTGTGGGAGGAAATACTCATTCAGACAAATCAGAAAGGGCACTTGAAAATAAATTTTGATTCTGAGCCAGGAAAAAAACTTGAAATGTAGACTTTTAAGTGGAATAAAATAAAACAGAAGGAGACACGTTGCTATGAAAAGACTTGTATTTTTTATTGTCTCTGAACTTTAATCCTGTGAAAATGCTTAAAAGTTTTGGCAAGAGTGATATAAAAAACTGACTGTGGCTGGAAGAATTGCATTTAAAAATATTTATGTGCACCTTGTTACTTTCCACTCTGCAGTGATGTTAACAGTTCATGGTATTTATTTGTTACTCTTCAATGACACATCAACAGTATCATGTGTTAAGGTCATGGGTCTTATGTGCAAAAATTTTTTTAATGCCTCTAAATTCTGTTTTCTAGATTAACTTATACTGTGTGCCAAGTGTTTAAAAGGTTTATTTGCCAACAAATATGAAGAGACACTGATGTATCTGAGCTGCTTAGGTTTATCAAAGGTCACCTGGATATTTTCAGTTGCATCACCCCTGTATTTAAATTGAGCTTTAATAAATTGCTTCAGTCCAAAAATTACAGGAAAGGTGTATTCTTAATTGGTGAATGAATTGATCTCTTTTTAAAAAGGGGACTCCTTTGCATTCTGAAAGGGAAAGACATCACAGCAATAGATCCTTTAAGTCAGAACATGCTAAGCAAATATTTTTCCAGGCTGTGCTGTGCATTTTTAAAAGGTCTAATTTAACTGCTTTTAATATATATGTACATATAAGTTATTTTAACTGTGGAGAATTATTTAAGTTAAAGACTGGTTTGATTTGCCTATGGTGTGAAATCCTTTGTTATTTTTCTAAAAAAATTTTTTTTAAAGAAATAAAATAACACTAAGGAAGAGAAAGAAGCTATTTACCCAAAGTGAGCTTTCAGTTTTAGTTTGCATGGCTGTTTGCCTGCCTTTCTATCTTATGAAAATCAAGAAAACCTTTTTTTAAAAATGGAGTCCTGCTATTTTCCACTCCTTGCAGATAATACAAATTCAGTTTGTCAGGTCAGATGGCGAGTTGGGAGCTGTGATGGATCTACTGGTGGGTTTCCAATGTGTAAAAATGACATATATATACATAAATATATATATATTAAATAGGCCAATCAGACTATGACAGCTATGTACGACCATTTGTATGTGTATCTCTGTCAGAAAGAATCTTTATTAAAATATTTTGATCAAACATTTTATTATGCTGTGCTTTGTGGAAGGAGCATTCACCTCTCTGCTGTGTTACTCTTTGCTTGAAAGGTGACAAAAAAGAAAGTTTCAGAGAAGGTGGAACTAAAGTTTGTCAGGGATACACAATTAGGAGTAGTAGCCCTAGTTTACTTGTTAAAAGAATGATGGCTGGGCCTAGTCATTGGAGGAGAGAGAAATGGGGTCAGTGGTGAGATCAAGAGGAGAGCCGGAGTTCTTGTCTGCTGGCATGAACTCTGAAGGCCATGCTGTCCCTGGAATTCTTTTCCCTCTTATATGGCAGTGTTAACTGTGTCAGGGCCCATCAAAGAGGGGAAAGTTTCTTCAAGAGTATTTATCAAAATTTCTATGTCCAACTGCCTGAAAGGCAAGGAAGAGATGGATTTGGATTCTCTAAGGATAGATTTTATCATGGCTTTCTGCTTTTTTTGTGACAGAAGAATCAACCAGGTTGAATTTTAAGTATAAACAATGCCCACAGAGTTACTAGTGTTGCTTGTTAATGGCATTTTTAGAGACTCTGTTTGGATTGGGCTGGGTATTGGGTCAATTCTGTTAGGGAATGTCTGTATAAGCTTGAATTTGGACCTTAATAATGCCTTCAAATATATAAAGTCTTGATTTTTATTGTGGTGGAGGACTAGAGATGGTCGTGGTGGTGGTGAAGGTATGGTGTTTCTTCTGTAGTCGGTATGCTAGATGCATTTTTGTCTGTAGAGCCTCAGCTCATAATGATATCCCTAAATGTCATCAAACTTAGTGGGGGGTGAGGGAGGATATTTTCTGCTTCACTTGCCATCAAAAAAGATTAATCAGAACCTGTAACTTTTCAGAAAACATAACAGCAAAGGGCCTTGAAGCTGGAGCCCTCCCAGTCGGAGTGGGGGGTAGAGGGGGGGAAGAGACCAGGGCAGCCCCTAGGCGGGAAGAGACCTGTCTCTCAGCATTTAGCAGACAAAGCCTGGGTGCTTCTAATTATGATTATTAAAACAATTTCCATGACGATGTCTAATATTATGTTAATTTGAAAACAACTGTGTATGAAAACTGTCGACTATAATACCTAAATTCATTTAATGAAACACATCGTTAAGGCAATTAAACCTCCTGGATGTGATTAAGAAACATAATTACGACACTGTTCTGTGCCATAATTGGGTGTCTTTAATCAAGGGGTAAAGTGATCAGCGACACAGCCATTAGTTTGCATTGTTCTGGCCCTGCTGTCCGTCATTCTGATTAGGAATTAACCACAGCCACCATCAGTCGAATTTTTTCTTTTTGCATATTAACATTGTAGGGGACACATTTGCGGCAAGATTTACTGTTTAATATTTCTCATTATTAAAAGGCCTTGAAATACTTCCTCTGCACCCTCTATACTGTTCAATTTTTATTAGAAATTGTACAAATAACAAATCTTGAACTACTGGAGGAAAAGAAAGTCTCTCCTTTCTTCCACCCCTGATCCCTAGAGTTTGTCCTCAATCTCCAGCCATAGTCCTGGGAGACACTTGAAATGGTTGGGGTTAGGGGAGGACAGGATGTTGAGAATAGGTTGAAACATCAGGTGACTACGTACAATTATTAAAATAACAGGGTTAATGATATTTATTTTCATTTTGATCATTTCAGACAAATCAATTCTCTTTCCAAGTGCAGAAGGTGGCCAGCATTTGGTTCTAAGAATAAACATAGGACATTTGAAGAACCAGCAGAGGGCTAACTGGTGATTCACTTAGGTGGCCTTCCCTGCCCTGACCCCGAGCTTTCCAAAGTCTCTTCACCAGCTGCTTTTAGAGAAGGAAGCCAGTGGTTAGAGAGACGATCCTTCCCCCAGCCCCCGACCCGCATCGGCCAGGAAGCCCCTGGGGCACTTCCCTTCGGAGGTTTGGGTCTTGCATTTAGGCCCAGCCTGGGAAGTGCGCCTACACACCCGGGCCCAGGTGTCCTTCCAGTGTGGGGCGTGCGCGTTGGGCCTGGCTGGGTGAGCGCGGCATTTGACCCGTAGGACCGCGTCCTCCCCGGGGCCCGCTGACCCGCCCACCGGGCGCACAGGCCCGGCGGATCCCGCCGCTCGGGTTTCTTAGGGAGCTGAGAGTGGGCAGATGAGGCCAAGGGAGGCCCCGGAGTCCCACTTGCCCTTTATTCCCACCGTTACCTTGTCTAATTTCTCTAATTTCTACTTCCCACTTAGGCCTCATCTCCAGGTTGACACTGGGCACCCACAGAAGCGTCGGGACTTTTCCTGGACTCCGCAAAACCAGCAAATGATCATCTTCGACGACGACCTAACTGTTACCCCGCCTTTTCCCTCTCGGTGAGCGTGCGTGCGTGCGTGCGTGCGTGCGTGTGTGTGTGTGTGTGTGTGTGTGTGTGTGTACGTGCGCGCGCGCGCACTGTGGTGCGCTCGCCCCTCCGCAGCTGGGCATCCCCTCCAGGATCCCGGGCTGAGCTGAACTTCTTACCCCTTCTCTCCCACCCTCCACCCATCCTTACTGCCGACAGCTCACTAGGCGGGGCCCAGGCTCACAAACGTCACTTCCCCACGTACTCTTGGTTTCGGACGCCGGAACCGGACCTTTCTAGGCGCCCCGGACCTTGAGATTGCACCAGCATGAGTGGCGTTGACTTTTCCAATGTAATGACTTATGAAAGATATAATCATGTGTTAAATCGAGTCCTCCGTTTAGCTGTTAATGGTGTGCTCTGGGTACATTTACCTATTAGATGCTATGGTAACTAATTACCACTAAGAAAAAGGATAATCCACTTCCCAGACTTTGAAAAATAATGATGAGAGTTACTTGCCTGCTCGCAGCACACTGTGGCGGCTCTGCCGGGGGGAGCGACAGAGCGAATAGAGACCCGAAAGAGTGTTCGTGGAGGGCGGGAGGTACTGAACCCTGGTCAGGAGAGGCTCCTTTGTAAAACCTTAAATGAAAAGGGGATTCAGATGTGGAGGGGGGTGGTCAACTACTGCGCAATGGTACCACTAAACAAATTAAATTGCAAAACGTAAACATCAGAAACATAAATAAGTTTTCTTTTAATTAAAACGCAGGTCAGACTAGATTATCCACGTGCCAAGCAACTTTACATCAATTAACATTTTTTGTTATGTGGGCAAAATAAAGGAGCCCGTCTCCTGCGCGCTCTGCGTTGGCACTTATAACTTGGACGCCCCTGGTTATGTCAAGCCAATGAGCCGCAGGTTGATTTAAGTTTGGCCTTTTAAGTCAAGACAGCCCCACAGTAGATGGAAGGAGGGAGAGAGGAGAGAAAACCAGGAGACAGTAAGTTTAAGAGCAAAACCAACTCTTCAGAGTAAAAGTCTTTTTTTTTTCCTCTCCTTACCTCTGGTTCTCCTGATCGATTAATGTGTGCTTGCTAGAACCAGGGTTCTCAAGGCTGTGCGGATAAGCAGGTGTCTGTTTAGTCCAAGGGCCAGAGCAAACGTTTGTCCTGGGGACCTAGCAGGACAGGAGGCAGGGAGCGGCTTTTCCGCAGGTTACGGACGGAACGGCTGCCTCAGTACGCGCTACCACCGCGCTGCTCTGCTTTTGCTGCGCGCTGGGAGGGACTCGGGATCCGTAGCCGCAGAGCACACCTTCTCCCGATGCTTCCCCTGGACTGGGGTTCCGGGCCCTCTGCGCGAGCAAAGCCGTCCAACCTCCAAGTTCCCTGGCACGAAAAGCGAACTTCAGGGGCTGTGCCTCACACTCCCTTTCGAGAGGTGGCACTAGGATCGGGTTGTCCCTTGCACCCCTGTGGCCTGGTGAATGCCAGGCTTGTGAGGAGCACCCCGCAGTCGCATCGAACCTGGAATTCTGTGAAAGCGCCCCAGTTTTAAAACCCAAAGAGCTCTTTCGCTTCCTAGAAAAGCAACTCTGCTCACTTTTCCTGAGGTTTGATTTGGGTTAAATACTACCACTTTTTCTAAATTACTTGTCTTAAACGATCCAGGAGACTTCTGGACTATTGCAAAATTACCAGGTACCCCCCAGGGCGTGTGCACGTGCGTGTGTGACTTCCTTCCCTTCCCCTGTGCTCTCTGATTCGGGTAACAGAAATACAGATGGGAGAGCTCTAGAAGAGAAATGACTGGCTGGGAAGGTCAGACAGCAAAGGGAAAGAGGCTTTTGCAATGCCCCCCTTCTCCCCTGCCCCCTAAGATGGACAACCCTACCTTACATGTCAACAGGATGTTTTGATGGCCAGTCAGCTTTAATTACTCACACTATGATTTCATTCTCACTAGCTTGGGAAAGAGTTAATTCTTTTCCAAAGACCATAGTTGCCCTTGTCTTCTCAACCTGATTCAGAGATGCAATAAAATATGAAGCAAATTTATGATCTGTTTCAAGCATTTTATTGCTGTATTTTTAAATTCATATATGCACATATAAGAACTATGATCTGTGAATAATTTGAAATGTTATAGTAGAATGATACATTTTAGATAAAACATAACCATATCTTTATATAATTGTCTCAGATTAAAATAAAAAAGAAAAATAGATTCTAATGTGGGCCAAACTGAAAAACTAATGACAGCCATAAACTGCTAACCAACCATAAATTAACATCTTCATCAAATGCTAAAATGGTATCAGTGGTTATATAAAGCAATTATTATTTCTCCTTATAAGTTTTAGAATAAAGTTCAGGGATATTTAAAGGATCCATTATTTACAAATGCTTCACAATCATCAAGATTTCATATTTTATTAGGACAATGGTTGCAACTCAAATCTGCTATGCTAATAGGGATGTTTAGAGATGAGAATTTAAATTTACACATAAAAATGCTTCATGGCCTAATCTCATTTTATGCATTTACTCTGCTCTGTCAATTACTGGAGAACCTGGTATAAGGGTTTCTTTGATAAATATCCTTAATCTACTCTTTGAAAAGAGAAGACAAATAATATCTTACTGTGGGACAGACGCAGAGTATGTACCTAACTGGTGAAAACATTTAAATCATGCAAGGTCTATTCAAGCAGGTACAGCGACATTTGCCATGTACAGTCTCTCTGCAAAGTTATTGTCAAAATTCGGGTGCCAGGCTGAACTTGTGCCTTCCGCCTGAGACATCCATGAAAAGCAATGGTTTCCCTAACCAGGCCTCCACAGAAACATGAAGAGCCATGAAGGAGGAAAGGAAATCCATCTATTAAATGCCCCATATATCAGGAAGGAGGGTCAGGGCATAACTTGTTTTAATTTTCATTTGTTGAAGCACTAGGCATACATATCTTTAAAGTGTACATCTCTCAAGAGAGTGAAATTAAATAAAATCTGGAATTACCCAACAAAGTAAGCCTTTTTTAAACTTAGAAAAAAATGTTAATGAAAATAAAATAAGTATTTGGACTATGGAGGATCTGGGTGGCATACATACTCAAATTATCTCTGCCACTAGTTGTTACAGTATGTTGCCTTATAGGCTAGTTATTGTGGACGGTCATCTCCAAAATTCAAGGATTAACTAAGATCTTCAACTGTCAAAGTCCTGCAACCCCTCTTAGTTTACATTTTTGCCAGCACTGTTTAGTTTGAGGACTTTCTTCTTTAAAAATGAATATTATTTAATAGCTTTTCTGTAAGCCTAAAATTAGGTCAAAATAAAAAGTTTAAAAAAAATGAATACCAAACTTCAAAACATGGAGAAAGTACTACTTCCTGTACATATTTACATTCATAAAAAATTTCAAAAATGGTTTCAAATTCTTTTAAAAAATTCCATTGAAAGCATAAAACAAAGGCATTTATAAAACTTTAAATATATTGGTCAGTTCTTAGAAGTTATGGAATGAAAGTACATTTCATTTAAACATTAATTTAAACGTAAAAGATAAAAGTATTTATTTAAAAATGTACGTTATTTTTCAGGTAATAATGACATGTTTTATGTAAACAAACTACAAAAGCTAGTTCTTAGAAATGAAAATTATATGGGCTAAATGTTCTCTTTATAATAAAAGTCCCCAACTAATACATGCTTTATATTAGTAACTGTTTAAATTTGACTCAGTGATGAATCATTAGATTTTAGTACTTTTAACTTTTACTTATATTCTTCTAGTTCCTCCTATAAGCACAAAATGTTAGGGAAATAAAATGCTTTATGGGTCTATCTCTAAATAATTTGTGTAGTCTGTAATACATCATGTCTGCTTATTAAAAATGAATATACTTTGGAATTGAGAACATATACCTCAAATAATTAACAATAAACTCTATCAAACACATTTAAAATTATCTAGCTTAACTAGTATTTTTTCTCTCCAGCTATATCCTGAATAGAAGATGCACAGTATTACTCACATGATCATGCTAATTCCAGACAGTTCTGCAAAATTTATATTTACTCAATAAGTTTTTTTCAGTAAAATTGAAAGCAATGACAATTATTTCATAGATTGTCCATTTAATGACATAACTTACCTTAATTATTAAACAATGTGGAACTGACTAGTTCAGATGTGCAGGAACACCTTTACAGTCTAAGGCAAGTTCCTACAAGATGCTAATGACTTAGGAGTGTTTCTTAGAAAAGCCAAGTGTCCCAGAGGCTGTGTGCACAGTTACTGAAGGAGCCACACTTGATTTTCATCAATAGCATTCTCTGATATATGTTTTATTTACAGTCTGGGTTTCAGCTTTATGAATAAGTAGAATACTGTCCAAATATTATTCAGCTTCATGTATTATCTGTGGTAAAGTAATCTGCAGAAGACAAAGACTGCATCTATTGGGACCTCTCTCCCATTTCTGGCTGTTCTTTTGTATCTCTCTATAGAATAACAGTAATTAAGAACTGTAGCCTAGCAAGGTCAGCCTGGTTAAAATAAACTTATTAAAAAACTTATTAGTCACTGGTATTTCTTGGATCTATTTTTACTTCCCATATAAATAAGTTAAACTATATCGAAAAATACTCTGAATATAACAATTAATGTACTTTCAGGAAGAGTGTCAGAAAATAAGAATATATTATATGTGTGCGTTAGTGAGGGGAGATGGGGATGTGGGGATAGTCAGGCAGCAAAATTATTTCCCAAATAATTTGCTCTTTGTAATTAAATCTTCAGTCACATAGAAAATATTTACATGTTTTTAGTAGGGAAATAAGGAGACATAATCATTCACCTATGCTTTAAAAGTTGATTTATTGAATTCTTGTTGGAAATAAAAGAAAATTAGATTTACAAAGCATTTGCATTTCTCATCCAAAATCTTTATAATTTGCTTCCTTAAAAATCGACATATATACCATTTTAAAATCAAAGGATAATATTGAACAAACAATTCAGGACAAAAATTTTTTAAGATACACAGCATACCTCTGACTAAAAAATATTTTTAAACATAAGTATTGCCAAATTATCTCCTATTTAAAATTGTGCAGTAGAATTTATGAATTGAATTTAGCTTACTCAAAAAAGTATTATGAACAAAATAAACATTTAAGCTAAAAAGTTCAAATATCAATGATCACTGACTTAGATTAACACTGTGAAGTAGAGTAAGTAATAATTGCTTTCGAGAAATAGTAGAGAGTTTTATGTGATTGCTCATTATAATTTAAAATAATGCTACAGGGAATGTAATCTTGGCTTGCTAACTTTTTCTTAATTGAGTATGTGAATATGAATAGCTAATAATGCAGTTCAAGTAAATAATAGATTGCAATATCAGTGAATTTAATAGTTCAAAGCAGAGCACATTCTAAGGGCATATCATTCTTGTTTTATAATTATTGACATTATTTTATGCTACGATCAAAACTTAGATAATTTTTGTGCTTTGATCTTTGAAATTGGTCTTAACATTCCACTGTTAAATTAGAAGAATTTCTAATAGGAAATGTTACATAAATTCTTTTTTTTATGAGAAAATAA
This sequence comes from Phataginus tricuspis, assembly GCA_029783875.1. Lineage (NCBI taxonomy): Eukaryota > Metazoa > Chordata > Mammalia > Pholidota > Manidae > Phataginus > Phataginus tricuspis. The sequence goes on from JAQQAC010004068.1 coordinate 17,872,604, forward strand.
ACAGAAGTAATCATGCAAATTTTGAGTATGGAAGTTCTTTGCCTTAGACTTGGGACCCAAGCTTAATGATAAAATGGAGAAGATACAATGAAGTGTGCCAGCAAAGCCAAAACAGGGCAGATAAAAGTTTCCATATAGGTTGCTTATCAGGGTGTCTTATTTAGTGCTAAACGGCTTTTTTCTTAACATCTTCAGAGCATTTAGTTTTTGCTATCTGAATGCTTCATTACTGTTGGTCATTGATATAAAAAAAGTATTAGTTATCAATTTCCTTCCATGTGAAACTTGGAGGAGGCTGTAAACCTGAAAAGATGGGAGTTTGTGATATTTAAAATGCCATTAAAAAAAATTCTGGAGCCTCAATGACTGTCATGCCTGTTGTATATGTTTTATTGTGTGTGTTATGTATATAGTATTTCTCATTACAGAACACTGTTTTGGAATGAGTGATGAAAGGTTAATTAGAACTAGTGATATATCAGAATTTAAGAATTTTTTTAAAAGATGTATTACAACTACACTTATAATAAAGTACTTGTGTGTATGTTGTTCTCCCTAGTAAATTGTGTGCTCTTGAAGAAGGGCAATCCACTGCATAGCATCATATCTAGAATAGAGGAAATTCTCAAAAATGTTTGATTGAATAAATGAATAATTAATTAGCTAAGGACTAAAGAATGATTCTCTTTAACATAAGAACAGTTTTTAAAAGGCACAACATTGTTAGCCTATCTCCTTTACAACTTTACGTTTGCATATTGGATTGCCCTTTTCAAAGTAAGTTCACTTATCTTACTCTGTTTTATCCTTATAATGAACCCTGGTGTCAAAACGGCATTATTTTTATTTTGCAAGTAATGAAACTGAAGCACTGAGAGGCCAAGTGACTTGTCAATAATAACAAACCAGCTATGTTGCAGTTAGAATCCATGACTTGTCACTTATTTCTCCATAACATTTTTTTTCTGTTCATTAACACTCTTTAACACAAGACTCTCTCATTTTGGCTCTACTGGCTATTGCTTTTATATTTTTTCTCAATCATTTTATTACTTTTACTTTCTATTATAAATTCCTGTACTCACTTTTAGTCATGAATTTGAATGGAGTGATTTACTGTGTTCTGTCTACTATACCATCACAAATGTGTGCTACTAAAATGAATTTAAGATTATAGACATTTCTGCTTCAGGCAATATGGCAGACTAGATGTCCTAACACAAAACGAATGGACTATACTTTGTGGAAGGCAGGAGATAAAGCGTAGGGCTCAAGACGGGCAGGTGTGTGTGAAATCCAGGACTTCTGCACAAAACCAAGAACTTGCAAAGGCAACATCCTTAGTAGGTGAGCTAGAAAGAAACTGTGCTGCAATAGAGCAAGACTGTGGGTGTACTTGCAGAATCAGTGATGGCTCTGGGTGAAGGGGAAAAAACACAGTCAGTTTGTCCTGATTATTCCTAATCACAGGACTGCATTGCAACTGATCGAGGGCTGGAGCTCACACTACCTCTGTAGCTCTCATCCCCCAACTCCTCGCAAAATACTCAGGCTAAAAAGTTAAAGTAATCTGAGTTTGATAGTAACATCAGCAGTCAGACAAGCAAACACAAATTCTCTCTGGAGGAATGAACTTCAAACTCAGGTCTTATAAAATTTCCAGAGATAAAATTCCAAGGAATCTGGGCTCAGTAACCAAGTCATACTGAATAAGTCTTACGGACAAGAAACCAACAAACTGCAGACCCACAAAATACAGAAAACAAAAGAGGTTTCTTAACATATCTAAAGAAATGAAAGAGGATATTGAGGGTATAACAAGATATTATTAAAAATGACCAGGCAGATATGAAGAATCAAGAGTTCTCAAAGTGAATATGTAATCATTGAATTTAACATACTCAGTGGGATTGAAAATTGAAAGCTGATGGGTTGGTAGCTGGTGCCCTGACTCAGAATCAGCCCTGAGACCCCCAGGAGGGAGAGGGTCATAAGGATCTGAGGATGGAAGACAACAACTCTAGTACATCTCAAGGAGAATGAAGGCTGTCATGACCAAACGTCGTGTGGGTTTGCAGCAGCCCAGAGTGGAGGGTGGCTGGAGAATGGAGGATGGGGACGATCGAGTTTTTAGGTCCTACTCTGGCCTCTACCCCAAAGAAACCATCCCACGGATACAGTTTCTATCACTGGGTAAACAGAGCATTAAAACATGGTGGGCACACATTGTAGAATACTATGCAGCAGTTAGAAGCAATAAATCAAAGCAATATCTTCTAAATGGTGGGAGGAAATAACTGTCCACCTAAACTTGTGCACCAAGTATGATCAAGAATGAGGACAAAATGAAGTCATCTTCAACTGCGATGTGGAATTACCTTTAAAACATAGCACTTAGTAAGAAAATTTAGAAGGCTCTGGTTTACAGAAAATGCACTATGGAAATTAAAAACATATGCACCCAAGATAATAATATATGTTTTATAAAGACACATACCAGGGGGCCTTGCTTGGACCAATTTTAATTGTGTACTATAAACTAAGGGGTATACAGAGTTTGATCACTTAATCCTGTGAAACTGAGGTTAAAATAAAAAGAAGGAGAAACTCAGTGGGTGAGTTAAACAGTACATTAGCTACATTGCATGGAGAATAAACTGGAGAGGAGATCTACACAAATTACTTAGAGTGTAAATTAGAGATAGAAAATATGGAGAGAAAAAGTCAAGCAGCATGGAGTATTGAGTGAGAGGATATAATATAGGGTCTGAGAGAGCTATTATTCAAAGAGTTTATGGCTCAGAATATTCCATACTTGATGAAAGACACACTTTCTCAGAACTGGAGGAGCATTGTGACACATAACCATGATAAACAGAAAGAAACTAAGAACATCGAAGACAAAGAAACATGTTAAAGCTATCAGAGAGAAGAGGCAGATTACCTATTGAATAATTAAACTGACTGATGGCTAACCTCTTAATAACAAAAGCAACAGCCTTAAGGACGTGTATATCTTTAAAGTGCTGTGAGGAAGTAACTGTCGACCTAGACTTGTGCACTGAGAAAAATCATCTTTAGGAAAGAAGGCAAAAATGAAGATGTTTTCAATTAAGCAAAAACAGAGTTTGGACTAGCAGACGTTCCCTCAGGAATGTTTAGAGCATGTACTTCAGGAAAGAGAAGTAAATGCTCGAAAATCTGTTTACTTATTATGTATGGTAATTATGTTATTTTAAATATTAATTTCCTTTTAAAAAACAATAGCACATTTCTGAAATATTAGAAGTTCCAATTTATGCAGCATCAATTAACTGGATTCATTTACTTGTTTTGCCTGTTTACATACATCATCCTTCACGTCAGATGCCAGACAATCATTTGGTAGTCTGATATTACAACTCTTTGAGTCATGGGCACAAGGCTGCATTATGGGATATGAAATTACACAGCATTACTTAACGTTGTGACTCAAAATAAAACAAGGGAACTCCAAGTCCAACAGGGTAAGGTGTCAAGAACAAATACTGCTCTCTAGTTTCTCGGTAACATTAATGAAAGCATTTAGGAAGGAACTAATTGTAATACTGGCATGACTCTTGTAGTTTATAATAAAGCCAAATGCTATAATCAATCCTGTAATGATTTCAATATTTGCTCTTACAATAAACCTAATACTAATGTCTAGGGCAACTGATTAAAAATAGTAAGTTATGTGTATTCTTATACATTAAGTCTTACCAGTATCTAACTTGAACATGAGTAGTCTTATATAACAAGGAATTTTGTTCTATTGAGCCATAGTATACAAAGTAATAAAAAGCATTTATGGATGACTAAATATTGAAGTAAAGTTGAAACATTTAATCAACCACAAAACTCATTTAATGCAAATGTATGCTGGCAATATAGAAATTATTGATATTATATTTGAAGGAAATATCTTCATCCACTGTATCTCATGGAAATGTAATTTCCTTCTCTGAGAATTTGGAACTTATTAGACTATGCCCATTTCCAGCACAAATTTCTACTAGTATATAAAGTATGTTTTTACATATTAGAGAAGAAGTTGAGTGACCAAAAAAATATACAGGATCCAATTGATTTCTGTTCATTTACTATGACAGGTGAAGAACATGATATGCAGAAATTGAAAAACTATTTTGTTTATCATAATGTTGCTTTTGAGGTCCATTTTCATGCCACCATCCTGTTTTGTTTTATAATGTGTTTTGTGGCCAAGTACAAACTGGACTGACCTGAGATCAAATAGAAATTGGCACTTTTTAGACACATACACAAACAAAACAATTACATTTGCAGAAATTAAAAGCAAATTGATGAACAGAGGCTATTTGGTTAGTTTTGATAGATTTCTTTTTTACTTTCAGCATCTTTAAGATTTTACTTTGTACCTAAATAAAACATCAGAAACTGGATGTTGAACACCAAGAAAAAGGCGGCTGAAGTTCATATTTACAGGCTTATCATCAATTATTTCAAGATCAAAGTAAGTTAAAAGTACAATCAACAATTGCTTCATTTGAACAAGTGCTAAAAACCGGCCTGGACATTTGCTGGCTCCTAATCCAAATGGCATTAAGTAATATTTCAGTTTTTTCCCTCTTTTGAAAAAGGTGGTTTTCTTCTTACCATCTTCTACAAAACGATTAAATCTAAACTCCTGTGAAGAAGAGACAGAGTGTCAGTATGAAATACTTACAGGAAATAGTTCTACAAAGTTGCCAACTCTCCCTGCCTGTCTTAAAAGGCTCTTTGTAATGCAGCAAACACCAAAAAAGTAAAAACCTGACTAAGTGCAAATCCTGCATGAACTTTCAAAAAACTCAAAAGCTACTAGGAAATGGCTTGTTCCATATCAAAGCGAAATCTTAACACCAATATGACTTCTCTTCCCAATTCACATTTCTCTCCTACGCTGAGTTTCCTTAGAGGCAGTCGCCCTGTTTATATTCTCTAAGATGGGCCTTGACTTACTGACACTTGATAGACTAGTGTTGGGTAGACAGTAAGGGCTCCTGTCGTCCCACCACTGTTACTATGGAACAATTAATCCTATTGGCCACAAGAGCTGCCTATCAAGCTCCTTAATATGCTGTTTTCTTTCCCTTCCCAGTCAGCTACTGGGAAGGATGAGGCCTATGAGCTTAGGATTCAGGGCTTATAGGATTAAATAGATATAAAATAATAAAATTCACATAAAGCACTAGAGAGGAAGTAAGCTGCAAAACCTGTCTTCCTTGTTTTTTGAATGTACTGAATTTCTGCTATGACAGTTCTACAAAATGTACTCTTTTGGATTAACTCTAGGTACTGGTAGGTGTTTCTGATATATTTTCATAAATAAGTTATATTCCCTGTTACAAAAGATTATGGGACTAGTTTACCTAGGGTGTTTGGCCCACCATCTTAATTTACTCTCACTTGAGTTTCTAAGAGATTGAATGACCTTATTTTAGCCCATGGTGAATTAAACCATTGATTAAATGAATACATGTGGCATGCATGAAGACGAACAAGAATGTCTTGTACTTGGGGCCCATCAGTATTAGACTTGCTCAGCACATGACTTTGATATGAAGGACATGAAGTCAAAGGCAGAGAAACAGGTCAGATGGACAGCATTTCAAGTTACAGTGAAAACCCTACAAGTAATGTGGATAGATTCTCAAACCTTCACAAATGACCTAATCTCCTCACTCAGTGCCAGTATTAATGTCAGCAATTCATTTTCTTTAAAAGCATTATGTTCATCTTCATTTCCGTAGGACACCTATTTTGACAAATATTCAAGCTTAGAAAATTCACTTTGGGTAGTTTATATTCCCTTCCAACTCACAAGTTGATGCCATCAGAATGCCACAGTTAATCTGCATTGGGACACAGGTGTATTTTCCCACAGACAGGTCTGGGATGCGGTCGAATGGGGTCAAACCAGTGCTAAACTAAAAAATACCTGTTCATCCTGTTACTCTTTATTACTCTTTATTACTGGAGATAGAGTTGCTAGATGGCCAGCCATCTCTCCTAGGGACGTTTTTCCATTACTGGTGCCCAGGCCGGCTCGCCTGAGTTCGCTACCACTGCTTCCTCCTCCCTGACCAATCTCGAGGAGATCACCTCGACCAATCAAGGAGAAGAGCTCCTTGCCTATGCCAAATCTGTATAAATCAATTTGCTACGAAATGATTTGTTAGAAAAGATCTCACTGTAGCCCCAATGTTTAAGCCAGAAAATACAAAAGGCATTTTTAAAATTTTGCTATTCATGTACAATTACATGAGCAATATTATGGTTACTAGACTCCCCCTATTATCAAGTCCCACCACATAGCCCATTACAGTCACTGTCCAACAGCATACTAAGATGCTGTAGAATCACTACTTGTCTTCTCTATAAATACTGCCTTTCCCGTGTCCCCTGCCACTACATTACGTGTGCTAATCGTAATGCCCCTTTTCCCCCCTTATCCCTCCCTTCCCACCCATCCTCCCCAGTCCCTTTCCCTTTGGTAACTGTTAGTCCATTCTTGGATTCTGTGAGTCTGCTGCTGTTTTGTTCCTTCAGTTTTTTCTTTGTTCTTATACTCCACAGATGAGTGAAATCATTTGGTACTTGTCTTTCTCCATCTAGCTTATTTCACTGAGCATAATACTCTCCAGCTCCATCCATATTGCTGCAAATGGTAGGATTTGTTTCCTTCTTGTGGCTGAATAATATTCCATTGTGTATATGTACCACATCTTCTTAATCCATTCATCTACTGATGGACACTTAGGTTGCTTCCATTTCTTGGCTATTGTAAATAGTGCTGCCATAAACATAGGGGTGCACATGTCTTTTTCAAACTGGGCTGCTGCATTCTTAGGGTAAATTCCTAGGAGTGGAATTCCTGGGTCAAATGGTATTTCTATTTTGAGTTTTTTGAGGAACCTTCATACTGTTTTCCACAATGGTTGAACTAATTTACATTCCCACCAGCAGTGTAGGAGGGTTCCTCAAAAGGCAATTTTTGACCTATAGCTTGCATTATGACTTCATAATGTCCTGACTTCTTAAATAAGCCAGAAATTCTCACAGCTTTCCTGTTCTTTGTGACAGTGAATGTGCTGCCTTCCGAGAGGCCACAGTGATAAACACATAATGCTTCCCCATCCCTGTGTCCTTCAGTTAGTGTTTATATTCAATTCCCTCAGATTTCTAGTCGATCAGTAGTTCACTCTAGTTTTTGATCAACTTCTATTCAATTTCCTCATAATAAACATTTAAAACATTCTAATTCAGTTGTTTATATTATGAAACAAGAAGGGAAGAGGCCAACGTGTTTTGCTGTGTGACTACCATCAGGCCCACAGGGCGGTAGGGCATACACATATTTTTGAGCTAAGATTTATTTTCAGTTTGTTTTCCATTGCCAGGGCCTGGAGAACTACAGCAGGGCCTGGGAAGAACTTGCACCATCTGCTTTTAGGCAAAGAGAGGAGTGTAATAGTCTTACCCCTGAGATTTGGGGGTCACAGTGACACAAAACAAGTTAGGAAGCTGAAGATGCACTCATTCATTTGGAATAACTAAACACAGGGTTTGTCATATTAACGTAAACTCTTTGCACTAATAGCTCAATGCTTCACAATTAAAGAGGGTCAAATAAATGCGATATTATTAAATGGGTGAGAACAGAGCAGTCATAAGAGAATTCCTAAGACACTGAAATTCCCCACTGCTCTTCCAACGACTGTGTGGTTCACTCCTCAGCATCTTCCTGCTGCGTGACATTTGTCCAGGCACCGGGCATGGAAATCACACTGCTCTGGCCTCTAACTGACTTAGGATCTCATCGGTGCTGTTCTGGAAAAGACTGTGGGGACATCTGGGAGAAATTCTCATCTTTTGAAGAAGAAAAAACAAACAAAAATGGCTCATCACCATTCCCCCTCTGGCCCTAGTCCTATGTGAATATGATGCCTGCCTCTGCCGCAGCCATCCTGCCACCAGGTGGACGAGGGAGCTAACCCACCGGCCGGGCACAGCCGCGAGATCCCACAAGACTGCAGTGGTCGCACCGTCTTGTTTGTCTCTGTGTTTCCAAAGCACCCAACACGGTGCCATATACATAACAGACGTTCCATATATGTTTGTGGAATTAATGAACAAATATGACAATCTTCAAGCTTATGAAGAAAATATAGATAATGAATGAGTAGATACACAAGTTGAGAGTGAAAAGCAGATGAATATTCAGTGTTACAGTAGAAAATGGTATAATATTTGAGACTAGAAATCACGATTAGATGGATGATACGATTTTCCAGACAGAGAAGAATTTCGGTAGAAGCGGTTGAGGAACACTGCGGTAACACCCTAATTTTGTTCTCAAAATATTATGCTTAACTCGGTTCAACAGATTTCTTTGAGTACTTGCTGTATGTGAAATATTGAAGTTAAAAAGACATAAATCAGGGTCTTGCTCAGGCAGGTGATACATAATATGACCAGGTTTTGTATTCACTCAATTCATCCTTTTGGGTATAGGAATCTAGATTAGACAAGATATGACTTCTAGCAATAAAAACTGTCAGTGTTTTGAATGATGATAAAGGGGCTTCACTGTTGGCCCTGGTTTAGTCAGTCCTCTTGGGAGCAAGATGACAAAGTATGGCAGGTTCTCTCTGGCTCTGTGGCTTGGGTTTCAACCAGAGGCATGCTGCGGTCGGTTTGCACTTCCTCGAGAGAGGAAGCACATCTCCTCCCTGCTTCCTGCTCAGGGTCTTCACACTGGCAACGTGAAGCCAGTCGAGGTGGGAGGGTTTACACCAAAAAAACCTGACAAAATAAGGGCTTTGGGGGATGCTGGTTTAGCGGCCATGGTTCTAACGTGGAGAAATGAAGCGTCGATTTACTGGTATGGCAGGAACCCTCTCGACATGAGGCACGGGCTGTGAAGACACGGCCATGTGGTCAGGCCCAGCCCCTAAGTTACAAGGACAGGAGAATTTTTTTGTTTCTGTGTCACCCGTTAGGCCAGTAAAAGAACATAATGGATAATAGATGCTCAGTATATGTTTGTTTCCTTGAAGAATACTGGTGTGACGATCTCTATTCCAGTTGGAGATACAGACAAAAAATTATTTGGTGATTTCCTCGTTTGTCATGACTAGTCTATTCTAAGAATGGTGACAATAATCAAAATAATATTGAAAGAACCATTTTTATAGTGATCTAGAATTTTTTCAAGGGCTCTCAAATTCATTTATCACCTTTAATCCCTACACCTTTAAGTAGGTAGGACAGATCTGCATGAGGACATTCAACTTCATAGTTTTTGGGTGTACTCTGATGGCTTTGGAATTACTTTGTTGTGTCACTATTTTCTTATTTTAGGAGGCTACGTGGTTATGATAATGTATTGCCATCTTAAATGTTTGCTGTTTCTTCCCTGTGGTCCAAAACTGTCCCCAGCTGTCCCTTTATACCTTAGCACTTCTGGCCAGAGAAAAACCAACCAATATTTTTAGTCTTCTCCATAGCTCCAGTTCTGCATACTGGCTTTTGGCAGAAAAGAAATCATCATCATTTATTGATTATTTGAGAGCCAGTTGCTTGAATTCTGGCTGATAACAGACAAATTTGAGGAAGTTTTCAGAAAAATTTAAAAAGCTACCCATTCCTTGTTAGTTTATCTAGACTCTCTTAGTTAGCACTAGGATGGATAAAGAGAAAGGAAGAATCGGGAAGGTGGTTCCTGTGCTTTCTCTCACTGTTTTAAATTGTACTTGCCAATTTGTTTTCCCACATAAGCAAGTGACACCTATGTGGCTAGCATTCTAATGAGTTAAGCAACCAATTTCTGGAAAAGAATAATTCTTTTGGGTACATGTTGGTAGCTTATAGACCCTATCAGTTCCCACATTATGTTTCAAATTTTATTTTTCTGAACATTTAAAAATTCTAAGTTTCACCCAGAAATATGTTTCTGGAGTTTTTGTTTGTTTGTTTGTTTTTAATAAAAATGATTTGGCTATGCCAGCATTTGCTCATACGAGCTTGTAAAAGCTGAGGACTAATTTAGAAGTAGCCTAATGGTCTTATTTAGTTGACTCCTGGGCTCTCCTTTTGCCATAGAGCCTGTCACTCCTGATAATAGCACTATATTTACACCATGCCACTTCATCTACTCGATCTGGTTAGGCCTGGTACATAATCTGATGTGCAATATTTGCAGTGATTTAGCATTTTAATTGAAGTGCATTTCTGCTTTCAGTACATTCCTCTCTCCCAGCACCCTCTTATTTCTTCACTGGGTCTGGACACCCTCCTGTGTACCAGGCACTGGGAACGCAGGGGAGGTGAACACAGGGTCTTTCCCCTTCTGGAACTCCCAGCATATAGAGTACAGACAAGTAAAGAGGTAGCTGTACAACACCGTGTGGTGTGCACCATAAGAAAGGCACACACGGGTCGCAGGTGGACAATGGCAAATTCTCTGAGGAAAGAGGTGGGAATCAGGGACACTCAAAGGAGAGGTGACCGAGGGTGATTCTTGGAGAGCCATCTCTGTGGAGCCTCTTCAGTGGGCAAATTAAAGGGACATTCTAGGAATGGAGAGATGTGTGAAGGAAGGCCATGGCCCATTTCTGGAATGTAACATTAGACAGTCTGTGGGGGTTGAATATCCTGAATCCATGTTTCACTTAGTTGGCAGACTCTACATTCTGCTAAGGCTCTTCAGTCTCTGTGTCCTAAAAGAATAACTATGCTTATATCTGGAGTTAGTCTTCCTCAAGTTTTTGGCCTAACAGCTGTTGTCTATTTTCTAGGTCTGGGGCCCAGTCTTCCCATGCAAGATCCACAGGCACAAAAGACAGACAGTGGGGACTCTGATGGGCTCTTAGGCCACTGCTCCTTCGTGACAAGTGGCCAAGGACAGCATTTCACAGAATTTTCTTCTCTTTTTTATTGTCAGTACATAGTGGTTTTGGAAGGGCATCTGTTACACGAACATCTTTAGTATCTGCTTATTGCCACCCTACATCGTCAAGAACAAAAGGACCCAATCTATATAACCGAGAGTGATAGGTGCTCAGCAAATGCATCATTTTTTTTCTGTGCCGTAATTATCAGCATTCCACAACTGATTTTAAGGAAACTGTGGCCCAAAATCAGCTAATTTTAACATTAGTCAGGCATAAGTGGCTAATGTTAAGTCTAGTAAATAATAGAGAGTGCTCATCAACTCAAGTCAGAGCTACTCTAAGAATGATAAATCAGTTAAATAAATAAAAAATTGTAGATAGAAAGGAAATTCTTAATTTTTAAAAATATTTTGCAAATATTATTTATTCAAGTTATTATATGTCATAAATTATATATAATATTATTATTCACCCAATTTATTGAATATCTACTTAAGTGTGGAATTTTTGGTATTTACAAATGCGGGGATGAAGCTGGTCTGTGTAATGTTTATTTGCTAATACCTTATTTCTGATTTGCTGTCATCATTCATATAATGCCTCTTCTGAAATGCACAGAAACCATATGTGCATTCTACTCCTACTTAAAAGGTTTTGCCTTTGCTGATGAGATAAACACGAGTTATCTCACTGTATTTGAAGTCTGTCCTCCTATTAATTTCCAAAATTAGAAATTTGGTTTAAAAGTGGTTCAGCTATGAACTGCTCAAAAAAAGCAAAGAAGTTTCTCTTGGAAAAATGGCATTTTATATGCAAAAACCACTGCAGCAACATTACTTCATGAGAAGCACAGACAGAATACGACTGCATTCAATTTGCATGCAGGTGGTGAGTCTCCAACATGGTATTAAGGGGTGAGCCAGGGTGGATTAATTTCCAGTCTTTGATGTTCATTAACTCCAGCTTCAGAAAAAAAACACAAGGAGATGACACAATTACCCTCAGAGTTTCCGAGAGCGGCAGCTTTACAGTCTCAAGTTCATAATGCCACCCTAATTGATCTAGAAGGGGCATATACCTTTAGTAAGAGGTGAAAAAATATATGGGTTTAATTATTGCAAAGATGGTATTTGAATTTGGGACGGTTAACCCAACCCCACTCTGGAAATACTTCACAAAATAGTCATCATTATTTATTTTCTAAGTCATCTGTCAATAGCTAGTCCACCATGGTTTTCAGTAACTCTCTGCCAAGCAAAGCCTGATTTTGCCTAAAGGTAATGATGACCAAGGTACAATATTCATTTCATCTGAAGACACTGGCATTTAGTCTCATCACTGTACTTTGGTTTATAGATCACAAAACCTTTAAAGAGATCTTTCAAAAATACTTCAGCAAATAAGAAAATGTTCCCACTGGATGGAAGAGCAGAAGTCATTAAGCTGTTTCAAATCCCTTCTGGAACAAGGTGGCAAAAGGAAGGGACAGAAAGAAATCATGAAGAAGAGGAATGTGCTTGTGGTATCAAAAAAAAGGAGAACTGACCAGCTTGATGTTTATTTACCTCTGGAGCTTCAAAGATTTCCGGGTCATAGTGTGAGGTTGGGGGAAAGATGGCTACGAAGTCTCCCTTCCGCAGATGGTAGTCCCGGGTCTCAGAAGGTAGAATCATATCCTCTTTAACAAAACGAATGACGCTTGAAAATGAGTGCAGTCGTAAAACTTCGAGAACAGTGCTTTCTGAAGGAAACAAACAGGCAACAACTTATTAAAAGATGACTGCTCCTGAAAAGTGAGCTCATTATCCATAGGAAAAGGAAAGTCCCTAATCACACCCACTGGGCACCAGGAGCGAGCCACCGGTGTGAGGAGTAGGCTGTGAGACAACCGTAGCTTAGCCCCAGTACAGCTTGGGGACGCTTCAGACAGGAGGCAACCGTGCTGTACTTGAGCAGAAAGTCATTAAATTGGATTTTTGTAGGAAAAAATAGTTTGCAAAAGAGGAGTGCTGTGTTACGGGGTTTATATACTGACATTAAGACCATGTCCATTTAAAGTACCTTACTGGTGGGTTATTTCGCCAACCTTCAGAACAGCTATGTCTTTAAAGCCAGGCTTAGGTATTTAATCACCACTTAGGCAGTTAATAGTAAAGTAATTGTAGTAGTGCTTTCTGAGACAGCTTAACACTTAATTTCATTTATGCTAGCTGTAAATAAAATGTGAGTCAGCACTTGCTGGAAAAATTTCAAAGGGAAAATACTTATATAGGATTCAGAAGAAAACCGTATTTCCCTCAGCATCCAGGGAGAGTAACAGCCACCATCATAACCTGGAAGATTCCAGAAGCTGAATGTCCTTGCTTTCCCAGTGGCCTTCACCTTTTGCTCCTAGCACGACAGATTTTATGGCTAATTTCCGGCAATTTATCCTGGCCGTTTGAGGAGGAATTCCTTTGGGAATAATATGCATAATTTGCATAAATCATTCTGATAGCATGCATATCAGCATGTAGCTCCTGTCTAGGTCTGCATCTCTGCCTTCATAATCAAAACTGACTATGTTTTCACCAGCGTGAATGGGTCCTAGAATATAAAGCTTGATTCTTTCTAATCAGCAATGTGAAAAAGAGTTCCAAATTGAGTGTTTTTTCCCTTCACATGGTAACATATGGCTGTGTTTCTGATGTGCAGTTTAGACACTCACACACCCACACACACAGCCCAGTTTCTTGGTGTTGAGCAGAACTCAGAAACGTGGAGTGCCGAATTATCAGATCATAGTGGCAGGCTGGTCAGCGAGGACTCACATCAGTCAGAAAATAAAAACAAATGCTATTTCACTGAAATTTAAATCTATGTGCAGCATGCATAGGAATATCATGTAGCTTTGGGTGCCTTCTCCCAGGAGGTTTTTCCCTAAGTGTGCATTTGTCTAAAGAAATGAGGCTGTGGTCAGCTCTGTGTGGCCAGTACAGTAATTCGATGTGACGTCCACTGAGGTTGTGCATATTCTTTTGGACTGCCCTCGTTATTATAATCAGGCAGAGTTACATCGGTTTGTTGGTGAAGTGGCCAGAAAAGAACTTCGGTTCTGGAATGTGGACTCCACTGCAGATAGCCACAAGGCGCCTGACACGACGGATTTCAGCTGGCAGGACATCAGAGACCAACATTTCTATGGTGAAAAGCAAGGCTCGGCTTCCATATACTGCAGCTAGCTCTGTTGGGTCAACAGTAGCACAGCAACGTTTTAGTTTGTGGTGTGAAATGGTGGCCGGCATACATAGCGGTGCTATTTCCCCAGCAAGTCCAGTTAGGGGTGTGGGAAGAGGAAACACAAAAGCAAAATAATTGTGGGGTGGCTCTGTGACAGGGCAGGCATTTAACATTCCAAATACCATGGTTACATCCGATTGGCTGACGTGCTTGAGGGAAGCACGGCAGCTCGCGCCCACTGCAGTATCACAAATGACAATTGGACAAGCATATCTTCTGCAGAAGTTAATCACAATAATGGAGCACAAAGTGTGGCTTAGCGGTCAGATCATACATGACAAATCTGTTTTACCTTCCAGTACCAGTTATGTGTGCGAGACGAGGCTCGCTCTCGCTCTGAGCGACCATGCCGATAATCATTAGATGACACAAGTAATGAGTTGCATTACTACCAACAATGGAGACTGGAGCTTCCCTGGCTCTGTGCTACAAGGTAGAGACACAAAAGCCAGCAGCTTTTCCACCAGAGCCAGTAAGAATGCAGGCAGGCCTATATGTTGAGAGGAATGACAACTGCACAATAAAATAATTGCAGCATCTACTTGTAGTTGTCATAGTTGAGCAGACACCAGCCAGTGCCACTGACAGACCAGCTGGGCCCTGGGAGGACTTCCATGTTGCACCAGGAGGTACAGTAAATTATCCTGCACGGTAGAGCAACATCTGTTTCTGTGCTAGTGCCGAACAAACAAGGCAATTTAAAACATACCAAGGGATAACCAAGCAACAAATGAACATGACCCTCATTTTTTCCCCCCTTCTCACACACACGAGGTGTTAAACTTCACTGTGCAAGCACTCCACGAAAGAGAGGCCAGGTTGGTATTTGATAAGGTGTTGTCAGAGAGATTTTACATATTTCCAAAATGGAAAGAAAAAGCTTATAGTATTGTTATTCTTAGACTCTTCCTTCCCCCTTCTATCTTCATTTCTTTTATCCAAAGCTAGCACTCAGTTCTCAATTTGCTCTAGAATTAAAAAAAAAAAAAGAACTTTCCATACACTTATAAATATTCAGTCTTTAAACCTAATTTGCTATACTTAGTTCACATGCCTTCAAGCATTTGTCTTCCAATTTCCACTGAATAAATGCGTACTAATGAGAAGCAGAGCAAGCTGCTGAGGCAAAGCTGGGTGACTTGGGTCTGGCCTGCCACCAGCTTGTGATAGGCGGGCAAATTGAGTTAAAATGAAAAGTCTTGTCAGCTGAAATTCAACATGGTAGCCAAACAGCAAGCTGTCAATCATCCAGCCAAAACAAGGGACTGCAGGTAATAAAAGGTCATTGTGATCATGAGTGCCTGGTTTTCGTATGCAAGTTAATTTTAATTAAACATGATCTCTCTCGGTAAATGTTTTATAAAACTTATGGTGCATAATGTTTGTTAATTTATACTAACGTTTAGCAAGTAGTAGGGCCCTCTATTTATTAAATGCACTGTAGAAAAATGGCTATCAAGAATGCAAATATTTGGGGGATAATTTGTACCAGGCACCGCAAAGTGCCAACAATTCCAACTGTGATCAAGATAAGGCTGCCGGTCTTTTCCTAAGAACAGAGCTTTATTGACCAGTGTGCACTAAGGAACTGGATTACAGAACTCCCACAATGAAATTACGATATGGTGCGTGCACTGCCTTCTTCACCTGGCTGGGGAAGATGGTTCTCTTTTCAGGATATAAAAATATTCTGATTAAGTATCCCTTCTAAGCTGGGGAATGTGTTGAACTAAGATGCTTTACAAGGTAACTGTGAAGGAAAATGGCAAACGAAAGGACGTGCTGGTAGAAAAAGGCATATACACTTTCTCTTTTGCCCTCAGATCTCAATTCTAGCTGTAATAATTGACAGATGATTCTCATTTGCAGATTTAAAGTGCTAAAGCAGCTTATGGCAATCAATAATGCATGTTACAATGCAAACACAAATATGCACATCTAAGTCCCTGCCTCACACTTAGGCCATGTCTGTATATGTGGAATGAATGTGCTGTGACATGGCCAGGCTGTTAATTTGGGTCATCTTAATGACTGGTGCAGACTGTCATACCATCTGATTAGCCATGGTGATCAGTGGATAGCAGCGATGGCTGGAGTGAAATGGACAGCCAGGCCCTGCTACAGTCTGCTGGGGCCGAAAGCCTGGGCAATCTTAAAACAAAGGTGAACAGGAAGGGGGAGCAGGACACCTGGAGGTGGTGTGCTCCAGGGGGCATGAGGAAATGGAGTGAGGCTCCAGATGTGTGTGGACGTTTTTTCCTAACTGCCTTCAAGACAGATGAGAAGGTATCTAAGAAATTGTGATCATCAGATAACCTGAAGCAAATAACTAGTTTGGTCTCAACAACTGTGTATTTTAAGAAGAGGGAAAAATAAATCTGAATTGGTACAAATGCCGACTCTCAGTGTGCACTGCAGACACAGCGCTGGGTTTATTGCTGAAGTACAGAAACGTGAATTCAACACTCATATGTTCAAGAAGTGCTTCTTAAGGTCCTACTCCGCTCAGGGGACTGGGCTATTTGCTGCTGGTGGAAAAAAAAAAATTGCAGCACCTGGAGCTGGCCTTCACAGACACTGTCATCCAGGTGGCTCAGAGCTGGGAGGCACAGACAGGGACGCTCCCCAGGGTCCTAGGGAAAACACTGTACAGTTTCTGGCTGTTTAACTCCAATGATGGCATTCAGATCGTCCATTTTAGTAGACAGTTATTTTTTTATACTGAGCTGAAATTTTCCTCCCTTTAATTGCTACACTTTAGAAAACATAAAAGCAAAAAAATATTCTAATATGTTTTTCATGTGACAGTCGTCTTGCCTGAGGGTTTTAGCCACAGGCAAGTTCACGATGGATTCGGTGAGACTGAGAAATGACAACTGAATGTTCTTGGGATAAAAGGGTTTATACCTGGCTTTATTATCATGGTGGTAGGTTGAGCACTAGAGTCAAGTTTGCATCCAGCAGTCTGCAGATCTGTAATCCACCTACATCTCTGCCTGTGGGCCTCTCCACCCCAGCAGCTGGCTTAGACTCTGTCCCAGGTGTTGCCATCACTCCAACCTCTGCTCTCCTGCAGCTGTGCAGCCCAGAGCACTGGGCAGAGCTCTATACACAGAGTCAATAATAATATGGAAAAAAAAATACAGCACATGATTTGGCCTTCACAGACATGTGAAGTGGGTAAGCAGACCAGGGTTAGGTGAGAATCCTGGCCACAGAAACTTTAATTTTCTCTACCCAGTCCTTTAAAAATATTTAAAGATTTTAAAATTGTGTGCCAGAGAAGACTCAGCCTTCAGTCTTTTGACATCCTGGATGAACTCAATAAAATGTGGCAGAACTGGGTGTGTTATTTCAGGTGGAAAAGTAGAGAACCACCAATCTGTTTTAAGTTTTCTGATACCCCAGAAGTTATCAGCCCTGGCTGTCCATTAGAATCACCTGAGATGGTTTAAAAAATAAATGCTCCAATGCAGACCAGCGGAATCAGAACCACTGTATTAACAAAAACCTTTAAATCGGTGGTTTTGTATCTTAGTTGCACATTAGAATCACTTGGGGAGCTTTTAAAGCCATCAGCCTGCACCCCAGGCCAATGAAATCAGAACTTCTGGGGGTGGGACCAGGCATGAGTAGTTTTTCAAGCTCCTCAGATAACTCCAAGGAGCCATCAAGGCTGAGAGCCATTGCTTTAAACCCTTTTCTGCCAATTCACACATTTCCTGGTCCTATTTTTATGCACTTGATTTTTAGAGCTCAGTACAATAATTTGCATTTTCATTAATTTCCATTTCAATTCTTTTAACTCCTGTTTCTAGTATTTATTATATTATCTCACGCTCTTAGCTTTGTGCTGAAGAGTTGATAAACATCCAAATCAGCATTTTTCACTTTTTAACCAATGTTTCCTTATATTGCATATAAAAGTCTCACTACCTGATTTCTGGTTAACCTCTCCAGTCCTTTCCAGTTAGGAATTTCTAACATGAAGTGGAATTTATACCTCCTATTTATCCCCACTGGAAGAGAAGATTTTTGTTAAATTTTGCTATCATTGTCTAAATTATGTGTACTTTTAATTTTCAAATACATGATTATTTTATAATATTTAATGAGCTTTCTCAAAATAACATCCACAATTGTGACAAATATCTAAGATATTAACAATAAGGGAAACTGTGTGGAGGGGGCATATAGAAACTCTATTATCTTTGTAACTTTTCTGCAAATCTACAACTTCTCTAAAATTTCTTATTTTTAAAAAACACACATAATTCTGATGTGAAGCTCTAGCCCATCCTCATCCTCAAATCCAATCGCATTTGAGATTAGTGATACATACTCTTGTAGAATAAAGTGGTCAAGGACTCTGGTTTTGAGAGCCTTTTTCCCTTAGGTGACAATGTTGATAGATCAGCGCTGAAGTTAGATAGACCCAGCATCCTTTCCTGGGTCTGCCACTATTTAGTTCTATGATTTGGGTTAGTAAACTAATCTTTCTGAACCTTATTACCCAATAATTAAATGAAGATAATAATATTTCAGGATTAAATAAGCTCATATACAGGAAGCAGTTAGCACAGTGCCTACCACATAAATAGCAAAATAATAATTATCATATTATATCAATATGAATCAATAATTATTATCATATCATATAAGGTATTGTCATTCATAACATCTTGTCCTGAAATTAAAATTACCGTTGTCATCATCTAGCCACCTTTTCTGATCTCATGATATGCATATCACTACAGGATTTGTGGAATTGAGATACTAAGAAGTCTGTTCCCTTCTCAGTTCAATGAAAAAGGACTCCAAAGATTCTACTATCAGACAGGCCTGAGGGGAAAGCATGGGCGTGGCCAGAAAGCCCAAGATAAAGGCTTGCCTCTCCCCTTTACTTCCATGACCTTGGTCAGGCAAATTGTGGAGCACCCTCAGAATGTTCTCATCTGTAAAAATAATGACAAAATAATAGCTGAATATTGTCCCCCACTATCTTGAACATCACATAAAACAATGTAAGTCGATAAAATTCCCTTGACCATTGAAATCAATTTATTTAACCTGAGCTATGTCTAATAATCATTATTATTCTTTTTTTATTAAAGAATATTTTTTCCAACTAATCATTCCTTTCTGTTTCTGCCCCCCTAAGTACTCACAAACAACAGGCTTACAGTCTTTCATAGAGCTTTGCTGGAGAATCACTGAAATCTTATGATTCCAGAGTTATTATAATATACGATTCCTCCTTTCAAAATGCACAACAAATTTTGC
Source organism: Phataginus tricuspis (assembly GCA_029783875.1). Classification (NCBI taxonomy): domain Eukaryota; kingdom Metazoa; phylum Chordata; class Mammalia; order Pholidota; family Manidae; genus Phataginus; species Phataginus tricuspis. The sequence goes on from JAQQAC010004068.1 coordinate 17,892,103, forward strand.
TGGGCTCTAGTTTTACAGCATCTGCTTTTATCCCAAGATCTCTCATTCGGACCACATTTGCAACTTTTCTCATTTTTCAGGAAATGTTAGTGAATACAATTCATCTGAGTGGTGTTGGAGTTGTGACCGACTTTGCCTATGTTCTTCCTATCTTAGGGTGTTTGCTCTTTTCATGTGTCAAAACATTCCTGTGGGGTGAGGTAGACTTGAGTTTGATAGCAGCCTGGTTCACAAATAATTGAAAATGAAAACAGTAGAAACATCATAGGGATGGCATTGAGGTGAAATATCATTTTGGTAATAACAACGGATAACAGTCACCGACCCAATGCTTTTTAAGTCAGTTATATACATTATTCAGGGAAACGCTGAACTAAGAAGCAGCAACCGATGAGATTTGTTTCCCCTTTATCACAATTTCAACTTTGAGAGCTTCCTTCCCTTGCATTATTCTTTTCCTTGTCTTCTCTCTGAATCATCTTTTCTCTTTTTCTTTTTCCTAAATTGGAAACCTGTAGTTTGAAATCCTATCTCCACCCCAAGGTTTTCTCTCTGGGGAAATTGAAAAATTCTCTTTTCTCTCAGTTTCTCAAACTTCCATTGATCAGGAGCTCTTCCTATTGAGATTCAGGCCCCTCACTAATAATTATCTGAACTTCACTGCATGTACTAACTTATTTTACATTTAAATTTAATTATAGAGATTTACTAAACATTAATAGAGTTTATGATAAGTAGAATCCTTATAATAAGTTACATAAATAGATAAAAATATAAAATTGTGTTTTTCTTTATCTAAAAGTAAGGGGCAGAATGGTTTTAAAGAAAGATTCTCGAGTGAACTGGAGAAAAGCAAAATCCATCCCAATCTGTTACAAAAGATGATTGCTTTGAATTACTTAAGCAGGCTTGATATTGAAAAATCCAATCTGTGTTATACATTTTAACTTTTAGTGACATTAAGTGTACCTTGGTGTCAAAGGCAATTTGATACATGTGAAGCCTACAGTACTGAGCCACTAATGTCAATAATATGCAGAAGGATTTGCATCACGATTGACCTGTGCTCCATCGGGCCCTGTCTTCTATGACCGCCCTAAACAAGGGAAATCATTTTTGTTCAGGAGTAAGACACCTGTTTTTATGTCATTCTAACTTTCCTTTTCAGCCTTGTGTTATAAATGACATATGCTAACATGCAAAATCTCTGCAAAAAAAATAAATAAAATAAAATAAAACTCCCTTCCCTTTGCTATACTATATTAAAATTCCTCTTCCTGGTAAAATAAATGCAGCATTCATACCATCCTTGTAGTAATCTTTTTTTCTTATAATAATAAAAATTCAAGCTATCTTTTTTGGAAGAAATTATACTTAGAACACACAGAATTCTTTCCTTAAGGAGATGAGAAGGGGGACCACATAAACTCACATCATGCCATACACTACAAATACTTAATTCTGTAAACCTTGCATTTGCACATATAGTTCACATTCTTTTGATGTAGAGAAATACTCATGACTGAACTACGACTACATGCAGAGGTTATCTGTTGTGTAACTGATTCATATAAAAATTTGCTTCAGTCTGCATGAAACCATCTATCCCATGAAAGAAAAATTGCACACTATTTTCTGGAAGATTAAATTCTCGTAATGAACAACACTGGCCTCTGCAGGCAACCGAGGTCGTGGTGAACAGAGGTCCACTTTCTAGACTACAGAAGGCATTGCCTTTATCTAGGAAGATCTACACTCACTTGGGATTGTGGTGGTTGTTCATTTGTTGGTGGTTAAGTGAGCCATAAATTTAAGTGTTAACTTCAAGAATGAAAATCTGTAGCCCTAGCTATGGACTTAAATAGACCCAAACTACTGCTCTGGAATGTGCCATTTCTCCTGATCAAATAAATTTAAACTTTTCTGCTAAATACCACAGTTTTAAAGTGATCTTTTCTTTCAATGATGAGAAATTGAAGTAAAAAGAATCGATGAATTTCAACTAGATTTTTTTAAGGGTAACAACTGTGTATGGGATACAAACACTTCTTCCTTGGCGCTCATCTGTCCTCCTTCCTGGTATGCGTCATCTGATTCACTGACAGCCAGTGGAATTACTTGAATATATGGGAAATGCAACTTTGATCTTCATAGTAGCATACATCTACCCAGAAAGCACTGTGTATCCAGGTGAAGGCAACTACCCAGAATTTTATGCAAATCTTGTGCATTTGTTCTCTAATACTTCTGCAAAGAAAACTAAAATAAAATGTGTATTTTATAATTTTGCGATTATTTTCTTTCTCCAAGCAAATATAAAATTATTTTGCTAATGTATGCTAAAACCCAGCAAAGTACAGGGTAATACGTTTTCCTAACTGACTGAACAGGCTAACCAACTGCCAGTACCAGGAAAGCTTCCTGCAATTGCCTCTGATGGATTTTGGCTTAGGCAGTGGGAACAGTCTCAGAGCGCTTGCCCCATTCTTCTTGATACCAGCTGGTGGTCAATACTGATCAAGACCTGTAAGGCCTTTGCTCCCAGAAGTTCCCATCAAAGAACCTGAAACATATTTAAAAGATAAAGAACTGAGGACAACACAGGATAAAATACTTGCCTGCTTTGTTGGAGTGAAGCAACAGAGATAAAGACTAACCCCATTGTTTGTCCAAAGGAACTTGGAATATTGCAAAGGAAAGGACACCACAGGATGAAATGTAGACACAGAAGGCATGGAGGGGAGCCCACTGAGGGGGAATTTAACTTGGGGAATTAAAGTGCATTCACATGCAGTGAAACACCTTATCAAAACCAGTAAAGGAGAATGCAATCCACTGATATCAAAAGCTCAGGTCACTGGTACACAAGCTTATGTAGAAATAGAAAAACAACTTAGCCACTCCTGATTTCAAACATACTTGAAACAGTGGCCACGTATATCTCATGAGACAGTAATATTTTATAAAAACATTAACATTTTATATGGAGTACTTTTATTTGTCGCTTTTTCTTTTCCCTCCCTCCCTCTCTTCCTTCTTTTTTCTACCCCTCAACTATGTTTAAATTAAGAACTTCTGGTGGGAATCACTTTTCCTACATTTTTGAGAATCATATCCTTCAGGCCATGTAAAACATCCTAACCTCAGCCTGAAAATAGGGATACTATTTTACGGAAGAATTTTTGCACACAAGTTGCCTTTCCAAAATGCTTTCTTTTGCAATCCCCAAGTACCATTCTTGTCAAGGTAGTGCAGCAGTGTTTGGAAAGCATTAGCTCACCAACAGATGCTCAGAATCAAATGACTTAATAGGCATAAACTTTTTTTTTTCAAATAATTGCAAAGCTTTGGTTTAGCCTTTTGCATACCTTGCATAGTTAATTACCTAGGCCTTAATGTTTACATGTAATGAGAGTATCTACAGCTATAAACTACATAATTTATAATTGATGTAAATGGGTGTTATTATGTCAATTAGGCAGCTGTGTCCTCCACCTCTTGGTAAACAGCTTTGAGGGATAAAGTGAGTTTGCAGAGAAGTACCTTCTTTTCTTCATAACAGATAAAAATAAATTACCTAGGTAGACCAGGCTGTCCAATTGTTCTCTGGTGAAGTGGATGGAAAATTCAGGCCCTTTCTTTTGACCTGTTGACTGCAGCAAATGGTCAATTTCCTCACGCAGCACTGCCATAACTTCTGGGTGCTGCAGAAGGTGGTACATCGTCCAGAACATAGTTGGAGCAGTGTTTGCCACAGCAGCCCAGAAAAGGCCAAAATGATGTGCTGGGAGAAAATAAGTGAAAAGGAAGATTAATAGCATTTATTACACTGATTAGATTTGCAGTGTGCTAATTAAAAGATGTTAGGACACAGACCCAGCCAAGGATCAGTGCATGCTAATGAGGACCAATAGGCTTCTGAAGTCTAATTTTCTGCTTAATGAGAATAGTTTAAAATGTAATGTGCTGGTAGGGGGTGGGGAAGAGGGGGATGAGATAAGAGGAGTAAATGCAGCTTAGTTATACTCTTTTCTCATTATCACCATTAAGTATCTTGTTTTACCACCTCAGCAAAAAAAAAAAAATCAATTATCACAGAGGGTTGTTTCAGAGTAAAACATTTTATCATTAGCCAATTACAAAGAGCATAAAAATTTTCAAGGTCACCATTTTGTCTTTTTATTTCAAAGGTCTATTGTACATTATTTTATTTTAGACAAGTAATCATTCAGAAGTTTCTTACCTCCCATTTCATGATCCTCCTGTGCATAGTGTTTCTCCAGGATGTTTTGCCTCATTTGAATTATTTCTGCCCATTCTTGTAGCTTAGATAAGTTTTCTGGCATAAATTGTTTTGCAATTTTCTTTTGAAGAGACTTGGCATTTCCTAGAATGGGTATGCCTGATACCATATATGGGAACTTGTCATCAAATTTAAACATGTCATCTCTTAGCTCAGTAATCATTTTTTTCCTGTCACCAGGAAGACATTTTCCATGCAGGGTCGTAAATGTGATGTCAAATACCACTGAGTTGCAGAACGACAACAGGTATGCCACATCCCAACTTGTAGTTTTAAATAGGTGGGCTTCAAAAACTTGTTTTAAATTTTGCATCATGTTTTCTGAGACTATGTTAAAAGGTTTTCCTTGTAAAAACTGATAGCAGACATGAAGCTCATCATACAGGTCATCATTGCTCATCAATTTCTTGATGGAAAATAATGTATTCATCAGTTGATTACTAAATATCCGAAAGTTTAAATTGCGATTTTTCATCACTGAGTAGTACTGGGAAGAGTCCAGGATGAATGTGATGTAATTTCCTGAAAGAAAGAAATAAGAATGAGCTCATGTGGAAGCAGAAAACAATAGAAACTATCTGAAATTTGAAAATGTTTTAATCAAATTTGAAAGACCTTTTAAAAATTTTTAGTTTTATTTATTTATTGACAATCAGTGGATATACAATATCCATCTTGGTTTCAGATGCACAACATAGTGGTTTAAAGAAAGACCTCAGTAATTAACATTTAGAAAAATGCAAAGTTTAATAACAATTCATTTCATTCAAAGGTTCAGGACATGTTTCCTTTTAGAATGGAGGATGGTGAGAAATACTCTAGAAGCTTGAAGTTAAATATTCTGGAATTCTTGATGACTTTTAAAATGATAGTGTAGTCTTCAAATACTAATTTTAGCTAAGCACCCAAATATTTAAATTATCCTTCAGATATCCTAAGAATCCTTCGACTTAACCACTTATATTTTCTTCCCAATAATTCAAACAGAAAAGAAGCACACACACAAAAACCAATCAAACTGGTTAGATGCCATTGCATTACTAATTGTTTATAAAGAGCTTCATAAAGAGCTATTTCATTCTGGGTGTCATCTTAGCTTTGGTTGGATATAATCATTTTCACTCAAATAAATAAAGATGCACTATGAAGCAGGCCCTCACAAATGAATGTCTAGCGCTATACTAACAAATCACAAGGCCAGCATTTTCTTTATTATAGGTGAGAAACTAGTGGCTCAGGGAGATTTAGTAACATGTCAAGGTCACATACTGATTTGTGACTGAAAAAGGATTCCAAATTAGAACCCATTCATCCATTCACCCAGTATTTATGGAGATCTGCCACTTGCTTGGTTCTCTTCCCTTCTGCGATATAAAGATGTAAAGAAATCATTGTATCACTATGGTTAGTGATATAGCAGAGGTGTGAACACATGTAAAGGCGCAGAAAATGGAATCTGCTTTAGTCTGCCTGGACTTACCCGTCTGGGCTCTTGGAGGGGATGACTTTTGTTTTTTTTCATGTGTCAGTGCTGTTCAACTTTACCCAGTTAAAAGACTTAGAGCCTGGGTAACAATACAGATGCCTGCCCGGTCCTGATTCATAAGGGTTGGAAGTGGGATCTACAAGTTTCTATTTTTGACAAGGGCTTCAAGTGCTTCTCAGAAGGAGGCACATTGAGGAACAGGGTCAACTGTGGTCTGTCTCTCAAAACTGTCAGGGACCTTGGACAGTTCCTAGCTCACGCTCCCCACCCCAGGCCCACCGTTTATCAATTGAGAAAGCTGAAGCAAGCCAAGATAGTTAAGGGCCAAGACCATGGGGCCATTTCAATGGCAGAGCCTGGACAAGAAGTGATTCCCCATGCACTGCTCCCTTCCTTACACAGGGCTGATTTCCCCCCAGTGGAAGGCTGTTTTGAGACTCTTTCTAATTAGAAATATTATGAATATAGTATTTAATAATGGCACTTAATAAGTCTTTGCTTTCCAGGAATACACATAAAGTTTAGATGATGCTATAAACTTAATGCCTATTGTCCCCCAGCACAGTAAATAATTAGATACTGAAGTTTTTAGGATCATCTACACTTTCCTCTTCACCTCATCATGCCTCTGTGTGCATGTGTGTGGATGTTATGCGTAGCTTTCTTAGATAAACAACTTCTTAGTTGTTATTTATGGTAACTCAAACAGCATCACAGAAATTAAATTCAATTTGGTATAAGATTTAGGATGAAGTTTTGAATAATTTTCAACCTCATCCTAGAAATGGGATAAATGTTTTTGTTTTACAATTTTAAAACATAATTTAAGTTTTCATGTACGTGAATACACATGTGCTATGATTTTTTTCTAAAAATAAATCATATGGCTTGAATTTTATTCACTCTATTTCTCCTCGATTTATTTAATAAGCCAGGCCAATCTAGGAATGAGGGTCAAGCTAGAAGTGGCTATTCATTCTGGTCAGACCCTAAAGCTCTGTCTACAAAGTACACTGGGTTTTTTTTCTCCTGGAGAGAGTAAAAAGGACTCAACTGGATTTGGGCATATTTTATGACACCTGCTTTACCACAGCATCTTAATTAAACAAAACTACCAGCATCTGCCTGAGAAATAATTGAAAAAAGAGTCAGTTCTCTTATTTTGCAGGAGATATAATTTTAGGCAAAACTGCCTTTTCACAGGTGGTGATTCATACTTTTCTCCTTTCAGTAAATGAAATGATTTTGTTAAAAAATCTTTAGGGCAATTTTTTAAATTAGTCACTAACATTCAGAGAATGTATAAAAGGTTTATTTTGTAAAACACACAATTTTTAGAGAATATTTTGAAAAATTTCCAACCAATTTTCTATATTCATCAAAATCTCAGTGGAAAGGCAAAATTGTATTTAGCCATAAAGCATAAGCTACTGGCCACTGGCCTACTGAAGTAGAGGCTGTATACACGTTAAGAGTTTTTATCTACCATTCATCACAAATACACCTATTTACCCTCTCTCTTTTTCTCTCTCTCCTTGGGGGTGAAGATACGGAAAGAAACTGAGGTTCATTTCAAACTAAAGGAGTAAAACCTAAATGTGGAAAAATGGTTCTGGTTAGCAAACAATCATTAATAACTAAAAAAAGTAAGCACATAGGTTCTTTAAAAATATCATTTCTGCTTAGTTTAAAGCAATTTATTTTTATAAAATTCTCCCTCTTTTCAAGACTTTTTACACTCCAGGGTTTGTAGTTTCTTTTTATCATTCATATTTTAATTTTCAATATCAAGGCATTGTGTTTTACCTACTATCTTTCTGAATAAGATGTGGAGTGTTTTAAAAGTAGATGTTTTAATTTTCTGGATTTTACTTTTCAAGTGGGTTTGGAAGTACTAATAACTCTGGATATGTTAGTTGGCTTTCCAACTTTTAATTTTCAGTATAAACAATTTAAGCTAAGTTTTCCAAAATTAATATTAATTTATACCATCTGTCCACCATCTGCTAATGTGAGATGCAAACGAGAATTTCTTTGTAATCTTTAATCAGACAGTTAGGAAAACACATATACATTCATAAAATGAACTTACATTTCTTAACAAAGGAAATCTAAAAAGTTATTCTGAAGGCTATGTATTCTTGGAGCAAAATTAACTTTTGCTCCAATGTGATTTTATGTAAATGAATGCCAAGTGTTAATAGGCAGGTTGCCTAGTTTACAAAGATCACAGGGTAGAAACAATATCCTTTGCCATGTTTTCAAAAGAGAAAGGAATGCTGTGAGCAGTTGATATGAAATATTGATTTAAAAAATTTCAGGCTTTTCATTTGTCTAAAATATAAATGTCAAAATGGGACTCACTTTGGCAAAAAATAAAAATAAATAATATAAAAGCTACATATAATATCTAAAAAAATAATATACATACATATAATCATCCTTTTGAGCAGTAAATTTGAAATGAAGTCACAATTTTTAATGTCTTCTTTGCCAATCATTCCATTCTCTTCTGTCTCTAGGCGCTGACGGGGTCTTACGCTATTAGCCTGCACATGACCCTTACTAGCTCAACAGCCTTGACACTTTCTTCAAATTGATTCTTTAGGAAGGTGAAGCAACATGATGCAAAGTATGTTAGTAAATGTTAAAAAAAAATTAGGTCATTCACCCTGATGTCTCAATACACAAGAAGTTTGACATCTGGATCATTTTAAAGTGAATTTTGCTGTTCGCATTTTAGATATTTGGTGCTGTACAGAGACACATCATGGAAATTCAGGACAACTATTTGACTCTTTGGAATAGAAATGTCCAATCAACCAGTATGAGGTAAATTTAAAATTTAAAGAAATCTTCCATAATTATAAGCTTTTAATCTCTATGCTTAGCTTGTTCTTCAATAGAATTTTTTAAACCTGAAGTTGAAACTATTAGGAAGAGTGGAATATTGACCAACTTTGTGTTGTATGAAGATGACCACATTACATCCCCCCGCCTTATTAGGGAGATTTCACTGGCTGTTGACAATGATGTACAGTGCTGCTTCGCTGGGGTGACATCTAGGGAAAATGATTCCGCGGCACCACCACACAAAACCAATTAGAGAACTATTTTCTGCGACAGGTCACGAATTGACGTGGTTTCTCATGAAAAGATGTACCTTTTAATTTCTTTATTAAGATGACATCTATGTCCCTTAAGACTTTTTGGGATGACAATCATTTGCTCATCATGCAAGAACATATACTCACTGAAATCATATTATGGGACAAGAGTAGAAGACTCTGTTCCTCATTTTATTTTTCGAATGAGCCATGTTGCCAACTGATCATTAGTACCATATATATTAACAGGATTTCTTGACAGGGATTTATTCAAAGTCTAGTAAGCAGCTGAAGGGAAGTAATTGTACATATGTAACTGTGGTTGTCTACTGCTGAGTTCAAAAACATAACCATGGTCAAATTATTTCGACACTAGAAATTCAGCAAGTTTCTCAGTATCTAAGATTAAGATATCAAATGTTAGCAGAAATTGGTTGATTTTGAAAAGTGAATAAAATTATTCAAATATGCCACAGATTTCTGCTTAATCATCTTAGGTTATTTCTGTATGCTGTATTAAAGAGGAAAACAGAAAACTTCAATAATCTGTTGTATCTACTCATTAGAACATAAAGCTTAAGTTTTTAAAGTAACAGTGACTTTTTTTTTAAGTGAAGAACATAGTTTTCTATTACGACACCCAAAGCTCACTTACAATAGAAACACTAGCTATGGCTTTCATTTGTTTTGTAGAAGTATTTCGTCAGCTCTGAAGTACTGGGAGTTTCCTCATCAAATCCATCAGTGCTGAGCTCTGGACTAAATGCGGGCAGTGGAGGAGCTAGACAATAAGGGAAACAGACAAGTGGACTAGCCAGAAATTCACAGTTTACTAAACGCTATGACAGAAGCGATACTAGGAGTACCTGGAGCCTGGAGAGGGGGCCTCAAAGAATACCGAGAGGAAAAAGGGTCAGTGAGCGCTTTGGGAGCAAGTGAGACATGACCGTGGCCTCAAAAGATGGGCTCATGTGTCACCATGTGAGGACGACTCAACAAAGAGAAGAACAGCTTTCTGGCAGAAAGAACATCAAGAAAAACCACAGAGACACAAAGGACATGGTGTGTGAGGAGGAAGCCTCAGATAATTCAGTACATGAATGGTGCATTAAACAAAAGGCAAGTAGTAGCAGAGATGAGGCTGGAGAGGTTGGTGGGGCCCAGATCTCAGCAATCTTTATGAAAATTACAGTATATATTTTTTAAGATGCGTGATTTTTTTTTCCCCATTGCAATGTCTCTGAAGTCAGAGTGCATTCAGTTACTACTGGAAGAGACTTGCCAGGGTCCAGCAAAGGATTAAACTGTGATGAATCAAAGACTGGCTATTCATGTGGGAACCCAACCATACTGATGGTTTCATCCAGTTGGATTGTTTTCTTCTCCCAATTACATTAAGGTGGTAGCACTGAAATGAAGTTGCTCTATGTACAACAGGTGGCTTCTGATACTTGCCAAGGTAAGTTACAGTAAGAAGAAATTACCTAAATTCTTGAGGAATTGAACATAAAATTCCATGGCTGGTTTAGGGAAGGTAAATGGGTTGAACAAAGAAAGAGGCAAGCATCAAGATGACCCAGCTAAGGAGAACTCAGAGTGGGTTAAAGAACCAGAAGGTGCGGTGTCAAGATGGGAAAGAAAAGTGTTATCAACCTAGGGAGAGAGATCTAATCAGATGAGGTTCTGTTAATGGCCACAGAAAGGCAGAAGGCTAGTTACAGTTAGGAGTTCTCCAGGAGATAAGCAACCACCTCCTGGCTGCAAATACAAGTAATTCTCTTGAAAAATCTGGATGCAAAAGAAAAAAAGGGAGTGAAAAGCAAAGTTAAGCATGGTTATAAACTAAAGGTAAGGATCTAAGAAAGAAAAAAAGTCAAGATAAATGTGTGAGAGGAGTAAATAATGAACCACCACCCCAGAGAAGGCAGGATGTAAGGTCGTGGGGACCACAAAATGGATTGTCTTGAATGGTCTTTGAAATTGGTGAAAAGGTGTTGAAGATAGTTGTGAGACGTCTGGTGGATATGAAGTGAGATCTGGTGGACCTGAGTGAGATCCTGCCTGATGTGTTCAGTTTTCTTGGAAAAAAGGGAAGGAGACTGAAGTGTGTTACCAGAGCCCAGTGAGAGATGGGGAGCTGAACATGGCCTTTTCCTGCCCCCCGGGGGCACATCCAACTGGAAGTCAGAGGCCAAAGCAGTGTGGGTCATCTGCTTCTAGGACACAGACAAGACAGAATCAAGTCATGAAAAGAAGAGCCAGATGTAGAAGACTGTGCGCAAAGACGGCCACAGTAAATTCCTTCTATCCCTTCTCAAGTGTTCCTTTGCAGTGTGTCTGCCACCCCACCCAGGAAGAGGCAGAGTCTGTTCCCCTTGAATCTGGGATGACTTGTCTTGCCCTGACTAACAGAATGTGACGGAGTGAGGTCTTGTAGCATCTCAGCCTACAGGAGGCCTTGCGGCACTTCCTCTTGCCCCCTTGAAACACTAGCTGCCACATAAGGGTGTCTTCCTGAGGATGAGACGTCATGTGGACAAGAAGGCCCAGCCAGGCAAGTGGAGCCCATGCTAGACCATCCGGCCTCGGTCAAGAAGCCAGATGACTCAAGCCACAGAACGGATCCAGGTGAGACCAGTTGTTTAAAGCATGAAACTTGACAGAGTTTGTTATGCAGCAATAGGTGGCTGATACAGCTGGACGACAGCTTTTAAAGGAGGATGAGCTAATAAGAACATTCCAGCTTTTCCTCTCAGCCCTATAATGTTGGGATATGTAGTAAACTTAGTTTATTTTTCTTGTTTGTAAATGTTTTATTGAAGTTAGAAGAATAAAAACCTTTTTAAATAAAAAATGTATCAGTGGATTTCTAGGGATTTGTGGGGAGGGGAAGAGGACTGATTATGTGGAACACAGGGTTTTTAGGGCAGGGAAATTATTCTGTGTGATACTGTAATGATGGATACATGCGTGACATTCTGCATTTGTCAAAAACTGAAGAACTGCAACACAAAGAGTGGACCCTAAGGTAAACCACAGACTTTTAATGATGTATCAACATTGGCTCATCAGTTGTAACAAATGAACAGCACTGATATAAGATGTTAATAATAGGAGAAATTGTGATCAGAGGAAAAAGACCTGAGATATGTGAACTCTCTGTACTACATAAGATCAATTTTCTATAAATGTGAAACTGCTCTACAAATAAAGTCTGTTAACACAGTCTAGCTTTTTTTTTTAACCCTTCTTAAAACCAAGTCAAACCATTTAGAATGAAGGTGATGGTAGGAAGGAGATGCTCCCTAAGTACCCTCAAGATGGCTCTACAATTTGGTTATTAATGTGAGGATTATTATACTCAAAAACATAGTTTCTTTTGTATGAGTCTAGAAATAATAATATACAAATATTCCATATTTTGCCTGGAGAAAAATATAATAACATTAAAGAACAAATGAGAAATCACGATATATGTGAGGTACTTATACAAGGCTGCTTACCCCCAAGGAGAAGAGTGAAAACGTCCCCATGTTGCTTTTGAAGAGTTCTCATAAAACTTAAAGGATCTTCATTTAATTTCAGGATTTGTCCCAGGTAAGGAAGCCAGCCTTTTATCAATGGAGGCTCACCAGGTCTCCTATAAGAGGAAAAAAAAGATTAAAGAAAAATAATTAAATCATTCTTGCTGTAATACATGTGAATTATTCATCCAGTATAGAAGTGAATGGATGAATTGCACAGCTTTCAGTGATTCTCATGTAATCATAGGCATGTGTTTTTTAAGCTCCTCCAGTATGTATGGCTCTTGGGTAGACAGACAGTTCAATCCATAGATTGTGTTAAGCAACCTTTTAAATACATTTTGTCTTCTAAGGCCCAAATGGCTGGCTGAAATGACAGACACATTCAGTAAACATTTTGTGCATGAGAGTGTTTGCTGCACTAGGGTGTTAGACGTCAGGTAGTGTAGTTGCCAAAGTAAAGCTCCTTGTCATCAGATGTCAATTAGACTGGAATGACATCATTAGGAGAGGGGCGATCAATATATTGAAAAATCTTTTATGCTATTAAGAACAATAAAAACCTCAACATTATTTCCATGAAGTATATTTTCTTACATTCTTTTGTAAAGTTTTTTATTCTAACTATAAATGTATAGGAATATTTGTTAAAATTTACAGGTCAAGTTTTTTTTTTCCTAACATATGAAGCCTATTCTATAAAACATTGAAACACTATGAGTTAAACAACAAATTTCTTCTTTTTTGACCTATAATCCCACCAAACCTGTGCTTCATATTTCTTCCTAGTTGTTTATTTGGTGAACTTAATCTGATTTAAAGTAAAAAAAAAAAAAAAATCCAAAGCCATTTTATCCTAGAAGGGATTAAAACAAATATTCAAGAGAACTCTCATGATTCTCTATCCCATCTGTGAAGATGACTTATACTGCATGCAGTGCAACCCATTTTGATTAATCACAATATATTACTAGCTCAGATCTAATCAAAGATCAAGATTATGATCATACTCAACATGGACTTTAATGTAGCTAGATTAACCTTATCAAAAGCTTTTATTTTCCCACCATCCAACATGGTAAGAATTAAACTGAAAAAATAAACAGATCTTTCAGGGGTAAAGAAATAAACTAAAACAAAAGAAATCCAAGGTGTGATAAAAATAAAGGAAACAGACCCCAAAACTTCACACTTTCTATTTTTTGGAAGACAATTTCTTTTCATACTAATTCACAAAATGTATGCTGTTGTTTAAATACTTATACTTAGAAATAGGAAGACAGAAACATTTCATAGAAATGTGATCTTACTCTTTCCCATTTTCTCCATTGTTTTCTTGAATGCAATCATTAGCAATAGAAACTTGCATTTTTGAGAAATATAAAAGTGTACCAAGAAAATATTATAACAGTTCATTTTATATCCAAAGACGACACAAGAAGAAACTGAACATAAGATTGTAGAGCAGGATCTCCAAGACAGAAGATGTTAGAGCAGGGTTAGGAATCAATGCCTCTTTCAAAACTGGCAAGTAATCTAGTTCACAAAATTTCCTTTCACACTATTAACTCACTTCATCAGTCTGTTTTTTACTTGGTTTTGTTTAATATTGTCTGAATGTTACATTGTGTTACAAGATTTTGAGAAGCTTTTTGTCAGGTCATAACTTAATGCGACTAATTTCATCCTCTCTGCTCTGTCATTCAGTCAAAAGCTGTATTCTTCATGGGATTTCTGCAGGGTGAGAGGAGAATGGAAAACCAGAGGAATATTAACTTAATGTTCAGAGTTAGGGAAACACATTAAGAAGCCATTTTATTGTTATCAAGATGAGAGGGTCATCATTTCTGACGGCTCTGTTCATTTTGGCAGCAATAAGCTTAAAACTATAAATTACCATGTCACAACTCTGCATATTTTCAGGAAAAAAATGGAGTTCAACTGATGACCTATCAAAGCCTTACAACTCCTGTTCAGTGTTATTCTAGAACTCCTAACTAATGAAATAAGACAAGAAAAGGAAATAAATATTTATACAGGTTGAGAAAGAAGAATTAATACCGTCTTTGTTTGCAGATAATATGACTATGGAAAAATCTCAAAAAAAAAAAATCAACCAAAAACCCTCCTGGAACTAAGAAGTGATTAGAGCAAGGTAGCAGAATACAAGTTTAATACACAAAAGTAAATTGTTTTCCTATACACCAGCAATGAAAAAGTGGAATTTGAAATAAAGAAATGTAATACCATTTACACTGGCATCCATAAACATGGAATATTTTGGTATAAGCCTATCAAATTACATACAAAACGTATATGAGGGAAACTGCAAAACTGTGGTAAAAGAAATCAAGTTAAGACCTACATAAATGGACAGATATGCCATGTATATAGATAGAAGATTCAAGATTGTCAAAATGTCAGTTTTTCCCAACTTGACCTATAGATTCAACACAATCCCACTGAGAACTCCAGGAAGTTATTTTGTCAACATTGACAAACTGAGTCTAAAGTTCATATAGAAAGGGAAAAGACCCAGAATAGCCAATATAATATTGAAGGGAAAAGACCCAGAATAGCCAATATAATATTGAAGGGAAAAGACCAAGAACAGCCAATATAATATTGAAGAAGAAGAACAAAGTTGGAGGACTGACATTACCTGACTTCAAGAGACTTACTATAAAAGTACATTAGAAATAAAAACAGTGTGTGCTGGTGAAAGAAGAGACAAACAGATTAGTGGGACAAAATAAGAGGGCTCAAAAACAGACCTATTCAAACAGCAAGTCAATCTTTAACGAAGGAGTAAAAGTAATTCAATAGAGAAAGGATAGTCTTTTCAACAAATGGCACTAGATCTGAGCATCCACTTGCAAAAAGTATGAATCTAGACACAGTTCTTACACCTTTCACAAAAATTAACCTGAAGTGAATCACCGACCTAATCATAAAATGCCAAACTATAAAACACCTAGCTGATAACCTGGAAAAAAAGTCTAGGTGACCTTGGAGTTGGCGATGACTTTTTAGATATAACACCAAACGTATGATCCATGAAATAAAAGGAAGAAATACTTCATTAAAATAAAAACACCTGCTCAGCAAAGCACACTGTTAAGAGAATAAAAACCCAAGCAGCGCACTGGGAAAAAAAATCTTTGCAAAATACATATCTGATAAAGAACTAAATTCAACACATAAAAATAACTCTTAAAACTTAACAATAAGAGAAAAAACAATTAAAAATGGGCAAAAAATATGTACTGGCCCCTACCAAAGAAGTATACTAATAGCAAATAAACAAATGAAAATATATTCTACATGGTATGTTATCAAAGAAATGCAAATTAAAATGATGAACTCCCACCTATTAAAATGGCTAAACCCAAAACAGTAACAACCCCAAAAGCTGCCAAGGATGTGCAGCAACAGGAACTTTTATTGCTGGTTGGAATGCAAAATGGTACAGCCACTTTGGAAGGCAGTGTGGCAGCTTCTTCCTTACAAAACTAAACATGCACTTACTCTGTGGCCCAGTGATTATGATCCTTGGTATTTACACAGATGAATCGATAACTTGTGTTCACACAAAAACCTGCACACAAATATTTATAGCAACTTTATTCACAATCGCCAAAACTTGGGAACAATCAAAGCGAATGGATAAACAAACTGGTAAAACTCATGCCAAACAAAAAATACATGGAGGAACATGAACTACATATTGCTAAATGAAAACTAATCTGAAAAGGCTACGTATTGTGTGGTTACAATTACATGACATCCTGGAAAGGCCAAAACTGTGGAGATTTAAAGATCAGTAGTTGCCAGTTTTTTAGGGGGAGGGAATGATGATTAGGTGGAGAAGGGGATATTTTCGGGGGGTGAAACTTCTCTGTATAATACTATAATGGTAGATAGTTACTGCACATTTCTCAAGACCCGTATACTGTACGACACAAAAAGTGATCCATGATATACACCTTAGGACTTTATTCACAGTAATGTTGGCCCTGTTGTAACAACTGGGCCACACGCTCGCATGATGTCAATAATAAGGAATACGAGGGGATAGGAAGGTGGGTCTGTGGGAGCTCTGCAATGTCCTCCCAATTTTCTGTAAGCCTCAAACTGCTCTATCTAATTAAGCCTACATAAATATATATATGTATTTGTATATATATAAAAAATGAATATAAACTGATATATAGTATTGGTCAATGTGTAAAGTGGCACAAACGACACTATTTTTTTCGGAGTAAAGGATCCTAGGAACCAAATGAGAAAATCACTGCGGACTACATCCAGCCATGAAGCCCCATTTCTTGCAGTGACCTCACCGGGAGCTATTATTATGGAATTCCAGGCACCCACTCAGGACCCTGGCTGGGCAGAGGGTTGTGTACTTTCTAGTTCAGGAAGCTATTTTTTAGTGACCTGAGGGACTTTGGCCAAAGTTATTTTCTTCCTTGGCATTGTCTATTGGTTTACTAATTTTTCCACTATTTTTCCACTTTTTCTTTAATCTTTTTCTCATGTTTTCTTTTGCTCACTTTTTCCTTTATTATTTATTATTTTTCTCATTTTTTCTTTATTCTTTTCACATTTTTTCTTTAGTTTGTTAATATCTGTTTTATTTTTAAAGATATTTGTTTAATTTTGTTTAAAAAATTTTTTTAATCTGTTTTATAAATATTTAAAAAAATACTTGTTTACCTTTATTTTTTTCTGGCACTAGGTTGATTCCATTACAATGATCAGTTTTTCAGGTGGGCTTTGGAAGTGATTTTTTGGGAAGGATTCAGATCAAGTTTCTCCCCAGCTTTTCCCAATTTTAAACTGACCTTAGGACACTGCCTCCAAGTGCAACAGTAAACGCAACATGCGCGGTGCCTCTCAGCTGTCCCTGCTGAGGAGGAGACCCCCACCGGCTACGACCATAAACAAGGATACCTCTGCCAAGGTGACACTGGCCCGACACATCCTCACCGGGAACGAGCTGACCATGAAGGTCATTACCAAGAGTCAGCAGAACCCTTCTGGCCGCAGAGACTACCCCACAAAGTCAAAATAAGGAAGGCCTTGGGTCACCCCGACATCATGAAATTATCTGACATGATGGAGACTAAGGACACACTCTACCTTGTCATGGATTATGCTAGCGGGACAGAGGTGTTCAATTACCTAGTGATCCTGGAAGCATGGAAGAGAAAGAAACCTCAGGCAAATTCTGCCAGTGTCCGCCATGCGGCAGTACCCCCAAAAGGGTATTGTCCACAAACCTAAAGGCAGAAAACCTGCTCTCCGACACTGACATGAACATCAAGGCAGCAGACAATGGAAATAAACTGGATACACTGTGTGGCAGCTCCCTTAGGCTGCCTCAGAACCCTTTTCAGGGCCAAATGTAAGATGGGCTCAGGACGGCTGCGTGGAGCCCAAGGCATCCCATATATGCTGGCCAGTGAATCCCGGCCATTTGATGGACAGAACTTAAAGAATCAGGAGGGGCGGTGCGAGCTGAATCCTCCCTCCTCCCGTGCATGCAGTGTGTAAGCCCGCGCAGCACATTTCTCGGGCTCCATCCCAGCGAGAGCGGCACCTGAGAGCGATGCTGAGAACTCCGTCATGGGTGCAGGCCTGCAGAGGAGCAGCCGAAGCTTAAACTGGAGCCGCTCCCTGATTAGAAAGACCCAGAAGGACTTAGCTGGTGGTGTGCTCAGGCTGCACAGGGTGAGGAAGGGTGGGGAGAAGCAGTGACATAGTGTGAAGGCTGTGGGGGGTACCCCGAGTCCTTATCCACCGAGACATCCTGCCGGGCGTATGACACGCACCTCAGAGATCCCGTAGGTATTTACTCTTCAGAGAAATGTGCTCACGATATATCTTTAAGGGAGTAACACGGTTAAATAACCACAGGCACAATAGCATAACATTATCTTCCTACAAGAATAAGGTACTCTAAATACAAAGGGAAGGGCTGGTGTGCTTTATGATGGCACTAGTCAGTATTTCTGGGTGATGAGATTACAGGGTTAGGTCATGGGGGTGTCTTCTAATTTGCATGGCACGTATATACTGCTTTGGAAGAGTACTTGTATTTATTTTGCAGACTGTCCCTTAGTGTGGGTTGGCTGGTGTTTTCTCACGATTAGATTGAGGTTGTAACATTTTTGGGACAGAATCCCACAGTTGATGTGCCCTTCTCAGTGTATTGCTGTTTATGAATTTTTTTAATGCCATTTTAGTGTTAAAATGAAAGCCATGTACAGAAGGCACTGTCTTCTAAAAAGTAGTTGATAGCAAAATAAATGAATAAATAAATAAATACAACCTGCAAATGAAGGCTGGTTCTAAAAAGGAGCACACTATTCCCAAGGTGGGTGAGTGGAGACAGCCTAAGGGTCCCCCTAAGGGCAAGCAGACCCCACCCACCCACACTTGGAAAATGGAGAGCAGACACCAGGGGTTACACTCTGTGACTGCAGTGTGCACCCTCGGTGCTGCCTGGGACAGCCATCACTTCTGCCGGGGTGCAGGCAACATGCTAGTGAGGCAGGCGGCTGGTTTCTCTGACAGCTACTGGGTGGAAAGTGCTCATCACACAGATGCAGCAGCCAGACTCCGATGACTGAGGTCCCTGACTCGCTCTTCAAGGGCTCTGCTCAGAGGAAGAAGCCTTGTGGCGTGAAGCGCACTGTTTCCACTCCCTCATGGAACATGTTAGGGAACATGGTACCTACCTCATGTTGACAGTTAGGGAACAGGTCAATTATTTTTTCTTTTGCATATGATAAATCATATATTCTTTAGGACTCTCAATTCATATGTTGAACATAAATGATCTGCTTCATATTTGTTTACTGCAAAATCAGACTGTAATCTCTTGTCAGGATGAACATTAATCCAACTCTGTCTAGAAAAATTACAGAATTCATTACACTAAGTAATCTCTATTGTACCCTGCACTTAACCTTCACTTTTCCCCCAGTCCTATAATCTCACAAATCCGCTAGTGCTGTACAATTGGCATCTGGTGTTCACACAATCTCTGCCTCACAAGAATAAATGAAAAATCCCTTGATAAAAATGCCACTTTCCAGTCTGTCAGTGATTCAATGTTCTTTGGTAACTTTTGTTCTACTCTAGAAAGTTCTCTCAATTCTGTGGGTCAAAACTAAGCCCTTAACTCTTAGAAATGTTTTGGCTCTACCAGAATGGCAACTGACTTAAAATTTGAGTTAATTTCCTGGTAGCAAAGATATTACTGTTCAAGCACTTTTGATCAAAGCATTAAATGTAATGGCAATGTAAAAGCCAACAATGCTGAACGGTCACAAATTTCTCCATTATTGGCATGGAATCTCAGCAAAACCAACACGAACATGACTAAATATATCTTCAGACCATACAGCATAACTCTTCAAGTCATATCCCAGTTCAATCTTTAGCAGTCAATCTATCCGGCTGTATGATCTAAACAAAGCTTTGTAGAATGCGCCTTGTAAACTCAATTCCATTAGCAGATTTATACTAATGCTTTGATCAAGTGAGTGACTTGTAAATGCTTCTTTGTATAAGAAGCCCAACCACATACATGAGGGATTTCACTCAGAGAAGTCTATCATTGGGCTTTTTTTTTTTTTAATCTGGGAAGGATGCCCAGGTTGGCACCAATGAAATACTGTCAAGGCATATTTAAAAAAACAAAAAAAAAAAGCCTATCATTTAAAGCTTAATTGAGTCTCAAGCAGGCTTCACAAAAATGACCACAACACTGGGGTGCATTTCTTTATGAACCTGACCCTGGGTGAGTGAGGCATGGTTCGAGCCATAATTCACTCCCATGTGCCTGCTGACTAATCTGGCCACACGACATGGCTCAGATCTCAGACTCTGCCAACTACCACCAGTTTGGTACCTTTGGCCAATTTACTTAACCTGTCTGTGCCTCTGGTTCCTCATCTTTAAAATGGGTGTGATACTGCATTTTCCTCACATGAGGATTAAATGAGTTGATGAACGTAAAGAATTGAAGGCAATGACTTGCTCATAGTAAGAGCTCAAAATGTGAACTGCTGTTACTATTATTATCTCTACTTTGTTACTTGTGATCGTCTAGAATACAAACCTAAACATGGTTCTCTCCTAATTTCTCTTTGCTAAAAGTTTTCGATACAGTACCAAATTTTAAGATATTTTTCGTTTGCTTTCATGCTTTCTTTATTTGCCTAATTTAGATTTTAGTTTAGGGCTGCCATATATGATTTTCTGGTCAGGAGATGGGGCATTAGAATCATCTTCCTTCTTTGAAAGAAACTACAACTTTTCAGGCTTTGTGTTCTCTAAGCAAACACACTCAAAGGAACAAAAGTGGCTCAGAAGAGTACTGGATTTAGGAGAAAGGTGGCCAATAATGTTTAAATGGCCTAGACAATTCCAAAAGAGGCAAACTGATTCATAAATGAAAGTCATTCCTGCTCCTTAATTAAGATAGAAAACCATGCAACTCAATTTGTATTTCCTGAGATCAGGTGCTAACTTATTTTACAGCTGGGATTTGACGGGACTCCATGGAAGAGAGATCAATTCCATTCACTCGTCATTTCTGATATTTGATTAAATCATTTGATTTTGAAATGTTTAATCAGAAATCAGAACCCACAGTTTTATGGAAACTAAATTATAACAGAGGAGCAGCCCAGAAAGCCTTGATAATGACAACATTATATAGAGAGATCGATGCCAATAATATATAAATGCAGAGTCAAGTTATCAAATGATATTTCATTGGCTTCAACCCAAGCCAATGAAGAAACAAAATTCCAAATTCTGAAGACCAACATTAAAATAATCAAGCATAGTTTATCAGACCCATAAGAAAGGCAATTCAAGGGTACTCTGGTTTGCTGAGGTGGGAAGCTAATGAAAAGCCCGAGGACCATATGTTACATCTGCTTCATGATGCAATAATTCATAGCCATATTTTAATGTTGGCTAAACCATGAATATAGCAAAAGCTAATGGTATCTCTTCATTTGTAACACAGCACATGGCACTGAGAAAGGTAACATTTTGATAACTTAGAGGGCTTTTTGAAAGGGAAAATGCCATTCTCTTCCAAAGATTGGTTCCTAACTTTGGCTGGTGATTTTAGGTCACTGCATAAAAGGAGTGTGTAATTACTTCAGGAAATCCACCATCACAAATATTATTAACATGGAATATAGAAGACCTGGCACCATAGTTATATACAGAAATCACTAAGGTTTTCAAATTCTAAGATTCTATTAAAGGTAACATCTTATTTTAAACATAATTCTTGCAGTGTCCTTAGCTTATGCTATCCCCTCTTATGTATATGCTCCCTCTTGTTTTGTGAAATCAATTTTCGGTGTTCATACGATAATCACTATTTAGTAGTGCTCAACTGCTTTGTTTTTGTGTTCGCATCATTTTCTATGTACCCGTCCCTAATTCTTATCTCTTTCAGTACTCTCTAAACTCCCTCTCAATATGGGCAGACATATGGTCCGGTAATTTTCATATAGTTCCTTTCCTACTCTCCATCAATTTTTATTTTGCTCCATTTAATAGACTTTCTTAATCCCTTTCACAGATTTTTTTTCTTCTTTTAGATTTTTAATTTTCAAAAGTTCTTTTGTGCTCTCTGATTATACCTTATACAAATTGTATTATTCCATTCTTATTTTATGAATGCAATTTCTTCTCTTATTTCTCTAAGACTGTTAAATATCATTTGGGGGGAATTTTATTTTGGTCCCTGAATTGTCTTATCAGAGTCTTTTTTTTTCTTTCTATGTTACAGTTTCTCTCTTTCATGATGTAATCTTTTCTCAGTGTTCCATGATCCTTAGCTTCCTTCCACATTTAAGAACAAGGCTGTGTGTGTGTTGGTGGGACTGGTAGAATTCATACCATGACTGGAAGAGGACCTACTCATTTTAATGAGCTACCCCCTTTGTTAGTTAAATGGATGAGGCTGTGTCTTTTTTATGAACTTTAATTTCACTTTGGGGACTTTGGGAATAGAATACAGTGTACAAATATATGTAAATACATCTTTGTTGTTTAGTAAAATGCTAACATTAATCAATATTGAGTTATTTACAGAGGCAAGGATAGAAGGTATCACAAAATGGAAGGTCAGCATTAGAATTCAGAAAAGAAGGAAAGATGATGGGTTCTATAGTTATAAAAGTTGTCAGTTAAAGACTGCAGGGTGGAGTAAGGGCTTTTATTATCTCACTGTTGTTTCCTAAATTACTCCAAAATGTCCAAAAGCGATACTATCTTGTGTTAGGAGCTGGGAGGGTTAGGGGGAACTGGTAGAGAGAACCGAGGTATATATTCTTGTCATTCAGAGAAGTGTTCGTGTGTGTGTGTGTGAATGCATGTAGCTATATTTGAACTGGGACTTGGGCAAAGTGATGCTGATGTAGTAATACATTACTCTTTCCACAGAACACCCTTCAAAGTGCAGATGTTTGAATTTCCATTGGAATAAAAAGTATTGAAAAATCAAGAATTCTGATATCTCTCTTTCTAGTTCCTCAGATACTTCCTCATCCCTTTTCAGAATTACCTGGATTTTGACAGAAGTCTTATACATCTATAGAAGATGTTTTCTCCCCTCTTCTATAAAAATGGCAGAAACAAAGAAAACAGAAGCCACTACTAGGTTTGTAAATAACCATTCTACCACTCTGAGAGCTTACAGTACCTCCTCAAAATGCTCGTTTAATGATTGTTAATGACCACATAAAATTTGTTTCTCTTCTAGAACTGAAAATTCCATCCTGTTATTTTCAAAGTATTTTACTTCAAAACATGAATGTGAAAGAAACAAGCAGTTTACATACACACACACACACACACACGTGTGTGGGCATGCATGTGTGTGTGTGTGTTTAGGGCAAGGAAAGTCCCATAAAAATTAGGGAAAAATATATAAAGAAATCTTTTAACTCTATAATGAGACCACCCAATAAAAAAATGGGCAAAAGACTTGAATAAACATTTCACCACTGAACACATACAAATGGCCGACAAGCACATGAAAAGATGTTCAACATAACCAATCTTTAGGGAAATGAAATTAATAACTGAAACAAGGTATTGCTAGTCACTTGCTAAAATCGCAAAAATCAAAAAGAATGGCTGTCTCAAGTGCTAGCAAGTAGAGGAACTGGAACACTCATATGCTGCTGGTAAAAACAAACAAAATAGTAGTCACTTGGGAAAAGAGTTAAGCAGTTTCTTATGTTAAACATAACTACAATACACCCCAGCAATTCCACTTGTAGGTATCTCTACCCAAGAGAAATGAAAACATATGTCCACAAAAAGACTTGTACGACTGTTCATAGCTGCATGAATCAATAAGCCAAAATTTAGAAACCATTCAAGTGTCTACTAGTGAGCAGGTAAACAAAAGGTGGCATATCTATATAATGGAATAACTTTAAACAGTAAAAAAGGAACAAACCCCTGATGTCTGCAAGCACATCGATAAACTTCAAATGCATTATGCTAGGAAGGAAGTCAGACATATGCTCCATTTATATGACATTTCTAGAAAAGATCAAAATAGAGGTAAAAGGCAGATCAGTTCTGCCGTGGGGTTGAGGGTGGAAGTTGGGATTAAATGCCAAGAACCATAAGGAAACTTTCTGGATGATGGAAGTGTTCTAACCTGGATTGTGATGACGGTTGTGCAACTGTATCAGTTTAGTGAAACTCATTAAACTGCACACTTAAAATGGATGAATTTCATGGTATGCCTCTCTGAAGCGTATCTCAATGAGCCCATGGGGGAAAAAATAGGGCATTTTTGTATGATGTATTTTCTACTTCAACTATTAAACAATTCTTTCAGTGAAATATATCATGTCAAAAATTATATTTTAATTTCTGTTATTAGGTAATGAAAAAAGCAAGAATCATTTAACAGAACATAAGCAGTAGGTTTTAAGTTTAGATGTTGGCAATTTTTGGACCATTTCTAAGGATGAAGAGATAAATATTTTATATTTTCTAAATAAAAATCTCTATTTTACTGATTTAGCTGGACAGTCTATATGACTTCTGCAGAATTCCCTAAGTAGAATAGTGTCCTGAAACTGGAGAGTTTTGAGACACGCATCAGATGTCCTACAAATAGGAAAACAGAATCAGAGAGATAAAATAACTTGCCCAAAGTCACACAGCCACAAAGTGAGAAAAATATCCTGACGCCCAGTCCAGTGATTTGTTTTCTCTGTACCATACTAGCCAAGGAAAAATAAGCACATGTCAGGATGAAGAGAGTCCTGACTTTCAGACATCAGATTTTTCTCTTTTCTGATGTTCTGCACTTGCAGTGAGCCCAGAGGTGAAAATCCTATGAAGTAAATAAACATAAGATGTTGTCTCCCACAGGGCAACTTCTGTTTATGGCTAAATGAGCCAAGGCGAAGAAACACTTCAAATAAAAGACTCAGCTGGAATGACACGGCAAAGAGGCTGCTGAGCTTGGGAGGGAGTCTGGCACATAGCCACTGTGATTCATAAACTATAATGTAATAAACTTGTATGAACAAAAATCTAATTTCCATATTCAACACTGGTTACCTGAATGAGCCATATGAGAGCTAATTTTTGGAAACAACATTAATTCTCTGGAAACAAAATGAGCCACTTGATACCAGCCGGAGTGTGGTATCTAAAGGGTTTCCAATTCTCCATCCTAACCATACCTTCTCTCCGTCTCCAGCTTTCAAGAGATGTCTCTAGAAACGTCTTAAACTGAATCTTACTCTAGTTTGATGTCTGGCGTTTCAAAAAAAATCACCTCTGGTTGATGTAAATATAATAATTGGCCAAAAAATAAGCATCTGATGGAAAAAAAAAGATGAGGACATCTGAGTCTCAGAAACTTTTAGTCTTCAATACCGCCAACTCAGAGAGCTGCACTGTTTATAAATGACAGTGACTGAAGTATTTGTGGCACCAAAGTTCTTAGAGACTAGAACCAGCGATATTTGCCCAAAAGGCTCATGCAAAATCTTAGTAACGCCCTGCAAAATTCTGTGCAAAAAAGTAATATGAGGACTTATCTTCCTTAAACATACATTTTTCAGGAATAGCTTAAGAGCTGTGATAAACTGCAGTAGTGTACAAGATATCCACTGTTCCTTTCTGTAGGAACATTATTCATTGATGCCCTATTGATGCCAGGCTGAACCATGTGACCTTCTTTGACCAATGGACTGTAAGCAATGATGCACCACTTCCCAGCAGAAGCTGTATGAGCTGTTACATGGTTCCACTATGCTCTCCTCCTATTGACACAAGTCAAAAAATGTCCCACACTGAATATTCCCCTTAAATCTGGAACCAGGAATGAAGACGACTCATGGTGAACATATAGATTGAACAAGTATTCATTTTTCCACTTGTAAGCCACGGAGTTATTTGTTACTGTATTATAGCCTAGCCAAAGGTGACTAAAACAGCAGTTAAACAAAAAGAGATTTGTTTGGATTTGTGAACAACACGGTACTTTATAGACCCCACACTGATTGCAAAATAAAAGTGCTGATATATACTTTCATCATCCTAGACTAATGTTTTGCAAATACTTTTGATCCGACTTGTTCATTATGATGGTATATATATATATATATATATATATACCTGTGTGGATACATGGATATGTAGATATAACTAAATGTCACAAAATAATACTTATTATTTGTGATGTACTCTGGTATTTTCTCTTATATTTTATATTTATAAATGTTTGTTGGAACCCACTAAACCCATTTCAAGTCCCACTAATGGGTCACAGTCCATTATCCTACTTTCTGCCCAGGATCTGCCTTGTTGGGTGATTCCTAAATGTATCTTCCTATTATTTTTTTTCTTCCAAATTTTAATCTAATAGTACTTGACCCTAGATTCACCACAGAACCACCAGGTATATTTAAAACAAAATATTCTGCTCCCCAGCCCTGAGACGGTGATTTATTTGGTATGGGCTAGAAACGATTATTTCAACATGTGGGGATTCCTCAGTCCTTCCGCAGAGGAAGAGCTCCTATTGCCCAATGCGGCTAACCGAGGCCGAGGGCCCAGGCATCCGGAGGGATCTGTCATGGAAAGAATGAGCAAGATTTTAACCTCTTGTTTTACATCCCAATTATAGCTAGCTATAGAACATTTTTAAATGAATTACTATCACATACATTTAATGATCAATTTTCATATGACTCATTTGGACATATTTGTTTTATACTAATATGCATGCTTTCATTCCTGAAAATCTGCTGTCTTAATTTGGCCTTCTAGTCACAGAAGATGCTCAAATGGTCTCCTATCTGGTCATACAGTTCTTTTAGATGCCAAAGATTTCAAATGCATTTTAGCCACTTGTAGCAATCTCAGTTAGCTGGGTGACCCATTAATCAATGGATCAATCAACTCATTAATTCTAACATTACTCTGTACTCAATTTGTGTCAGTGTTCTGGATGACCCGGCTGCAAATAAGAATAAAGGGCACAAGGATCTTCTCTGGGAGAGCTCAGTGCTGATGGAGGTGGGTACGAGGTATATACAAAAAGATAACTGAAGTACACTCTATCGACGGTTATGGTGGGGGTTATTATGGATTATGAGCGTAACCTTGTCACTCACTTCTTAATGTGATTCAGTTTTTCTAGGAGACCTCCGTCATTCATTTTTCCTTGTTATCACTCTAGAGAATTTAACACCTTAGTCCATGCATCTGATCCTCCTTTCCATATATATCTGGTCTCGATGTACTTTCATCAAAAGAATACTGTTGTTCAACAGAAATACAATGTTATTTAGTGACTGTACCTGTCCTGGCCATGTAAACTTATGCCTGAATCCTCCATAAATACACAAGTCCCAGAGTAGTTTATTCATAATCTTGTAGGATGTACTTGCATTCTTCCTCAATCTCAATGCATGTCATTGACACGCCAGTGCATACGTGGTCTCTCACTGCTATCTCCATATCTCTGTGAAGTAGGAACTTAGAATATTTAATTCATTCTGTTTTCCTCTAGCCTCTGCTAGTCACTGGCAACTTTGCAATAATTATTTTTCTTGTGATATAGCAATATTCACGTCACAAGAAGGTTATGTTAAAAGTAGTTTAGTGGGGGGTATTGGAATACTTTTCCTATGTATGATCTAGAAGATACTACATACCTTTTCTCAAAATTTAACTCTCATCTAAAATGCATTATTGCTGAAGGAGATACAGGAAAATCAAGCGATTAATAGATTCCACTCTCTAAAACCATCAACTATCAGGCTTCCAAAGTGATCTGAGATTTAAAAATATAATATAAGTAACACCTTATAGACAATAAGCATTAGCATCAGCCTTCCATGCCCACATGCTCTAGAACATGTGCATATGCTTAAAATAAAATTACTTTACAGCTTATTTAACTTCAAAATAAACGAGGACATAAGTTAACTGAGGCTTTGCTCCAATACTACTACTGCCAGAAGAAAGGTATATGTTGGATATTCCATATAGGTCAAGATTATTCAAACTGTGTGACTGTCCCTAATAATAAAATGAAGCAAAAAGGCACAACTAGATGTATTATTATAAACTGCCTTATCATCCTAAAAATAAAAACAAAGTCACAGATCACTCATACATAGAAATACTTAGTTCTTTATGCCACAGGTAAAACCATTTTCAAATATACTTGGTAAAGGTTTTTCAAAGTTTAAATTATAATAGCTTTGTAATTTACTTTTTAATTTGGACCTTCTGAAAAACTTGTAACTCAAACTGGGAACTAACAGCCACAGAACATTTTCTATGTTTGGCCTTCATGGAGCCTGTCATCCAAGTGAAAATAACCTTATTCTACAGGGTGCCCGGAAATTTCTGCTTTAAAGCAACGTGGGGTTAAGGCGCAGAAAAGGCCAGCAACCTGTGGAACCTTTTACGGCATTCACTGGGTGTATAAAACAAAATTACAAAAGCTGATTCCTTAGATTATAAAAATACATAAAGGTGTGTTTGAGGCAGGGGAAGATGGGGACATAAGGAAGAGGCTGAGACCCCACGATGTACTCTGAGCATGTGGAAACTGCTTTCAGCGGTTCCGTAATGTTGCAAAGTGCCTGGTTCTTCTGAGACGGTCTCCTCTCCCCTGTGACAACACTAGGACACTGCAGTTCATCCTTTCATTCTGCAGCCAGCAGCCAGCAGATGGAGAGACCTTTTTCTCCCAGGCCACTCGGCTGCACTGCTTGACCCACACGGTCCAGATTAAGGCTGAAGCTATTTTCACAAAATAAAATGGTATGTTTGGAGGATAATTTGGAGGAAGGGGATGGACATACCGAGACTCACGAATTTAAAACAAATGTTGCACACCCAAAAAGCAAATAACCCGATTAAAAAATGGGCGGAGGATATGAACAGACAATTCTCCAAAGAAGAAATTCAGATGGTCAACAAGCACATGAAAAGATGCTCCACATCACTAATCATCAGGGAAATGCAAATTAAAACCACAATGAAATATCACCTCACACCAGTAAGGATGGCCAGCATCGAAAAAGCTAAGAACAACAAATGCTGGTGAGGATGCGGAGAAAAGGGAACCCTCCTACACTGCTGGTGGGAATGTGAGCTAGTTCAACCACTGTGGAAAGCAATATGGAGGTTCCTCAAAAAACTAAAAATACAAATACCATTTGACCTGGGAATTCCACTCCTAGGAATTTACCCAAAGAATACAACTTCTCAGATTCAAAATGACACATGCACCCCTATGTTGATTGCAGCATTGTTTACAATAGCCAAGAAATGGAAGCAACCTAAGTGTCCATCAGTAGATGAATGGATAAAGAAGATGTGGTACATATACACAATGGAATACTATTTAGCC